>JAHWFP010004104.1:253-12067 GCA_023313725.1 Lithobius niger
ATAATAATAATAATAATAATAATAATAATAATAATAATAATAATAATTTATTCGTAAGGTTTACATCTTAAGGCCCGAGTCCGCAGACTGTATGTGCCATTTAACAAAAAAAAATAATTATAGAATATAGGTAACAGATGTGTTGTTTAAAATACATTTTCAAGTTTTTATATAAGGATAACAGGTGTCAATTGTTATAAAAAGTACAATGCAAAGAGTAGTAAAAAAAAAAAAGATGCTATCGTAAATAGAATCATAGGTTAAAACAGGAGCTTTATTTCTTTAAAAACATCCACATTTTTAATTCTTTTTTTCAATCGAAATTTATTCCTAATTTCGCGTAAGTTTATGGGGAGTTTGTTTAGTAAAGAGGGTGAAATGAAGTTCATGGTTCTCGATCCATAAGAGTTCCTGAAGGAAGGTACGGTCAGCCAATTATTATTGTTCCTGATCGCTCTCTTCACAGGTATGTTGTAATCTTTGTTAAAGTAATTTTGTGTAATTACTGTAAAATCTGAAATTTGCCTAAAGGTCATCAGTGATTTCTCTTGAAGAAGATCTGATGTTTTTTGTGTGGAGTTAACATCTCTGAAAAGAATCTTACAAGCTTTATTTAGTATTTTTTGAAGACGGGCAATGTATCCAGAAGAAGTATATAAGCAAAAATAGGGCATGCGTATCTGACAAGAGAAAGTAAGCAGGTATTGTAAATAAGTCTTTTGTTATGTTCATCCAAAATATTCCTGATTTTATAAAGACCAGGAAGGAACTGCCTGACCTTGGTGATTAAGTTATTGATGTGGTCATAAAATTATGTGGTCATAAAATAATAATATTAATAACAATAGTATTAATAATGTTCCGTAATGTTCTTTATTGTTCTATATTGCACGGGTGCGCGGGTAGCTGCGAGCACTGAGGGCGTCAGATTCGATAGGCGTCTTAGTCCCAGCTGTACATCTCTGGCTTCGTACAGACCCGGGTTCGATCCTGGCGAAAGGAAGTGTATCTGTATATGTATGGGTTTTTCTCCGGTTGTTTCCCGCCCGTTGCACGAGGGTTTCCTCCGGGTACTCCGGTTTCCTCCCTAATGCGGCAAAAAACAACTGTAATAATGGTGGTACTTCTTCCACTTAACATCTGCCGCCGGGGAATTTGGGTGGGGGGATGCCTCGAGCATCGTCTCTATATATTACAGTTACAGTTCGCGTTGTACAAAACGCACGAAATTCTAACTGAATTTGCGTGTGCAAGTTAATATTAAGTATTCATGGAATTAAATAAATATACATACATATCTTAACAATAAAACAGAATAATGCTATATACAAATAATGCTATTTTATGTACATAGAAAACAACGTTCCATGAGTGATTAAGATTGGCTTATCAAGCACTCGGGCAAAAGTCGCGAAGTGTTTCGCCTCCTCAATTGTTTTGATCCGGGAAGCGAAACCCACAGCTTCCCTCGTAGTTGACGAGGGATGGAATATGAAGCGATAGTTGCAACATGGACACTCCCCTTGCTCCTGCTTAAAGGCCGGTTGCCACCAAATTAGCATTGCAGTATCTAGGCCTATCGAGTTCTCTCTCGCAGGAAGCAAAGGCATGCACAAAGCAAAACTTTTAAACGCAACAAACAAGCCACGTGACTCTTTAAATTATTGAGTAAAAAATTGGTACGTCCTCGTGTACCCGGGAGTAAGATGAAAATGTTAACGACATTACTGCCACTAGATGGCGCCACGGTAGAATTTTTATTTTCTATCTGTCGTTACGCTTTATATACAGCTTGCTTCCAGGTGAACGAGGGTACCAAATATTTGTTCAATGATAAAGGAGACACGTGGCTTCTTTGTTGTGTTAAAACATATTTCTTTGTGCATTCCTTTGCTTGTTGCGAGCATTCGCTATATTTTATTCCACATTATGTTTGCAGGAAACTGACTCGTATGACGTCACGTTTCCTTCCACTACGAGTACAATAAAAGGGGAATATCCCAATCTTAGACTCTTAACAGTAACTCCGTAGAGTTTACACGTGTGATATCCACATGTTTTTGCAATCGTAGTGCAATCGTAGTGCAATGTTTTTGAAACGTGGCGTCGTACTGTCATTTCCTGCAAACATAATGTGGAACAAAATAGAGAGAGAACTATACGCAGCGCTGGCGGGCGCTGGATGCTGCAAACTTTTGTTCCGTGACAACCCACCTTTAAGCTTAACGCGGCAACAGCTGATGACGTCTTGTTGCTACTTGCTATAGAGCAGTGACATTTGCCGCCATATTGGCACCAGTATGGGTTTTGGAGGACATAACTACAAGGTGCACTACATAAAAGTGGAGGGAAAACAACGGAAGAGCGGATTTCTTGGGCTTAAAATAACGTTGTTTTCTCCAACAACAAAAATCGCGCGTTTTAGGTCTAAGAAATCACTCTTCACAGCATCGGCTTCAGTATGACGCCCGTCTGTTTCTCTCTGCAGTGCCCCTTGCAGCTAACCCATTAAGGCTCCAGCATAGAGATTTTTACAATAATACTACGTCGTGTCACTGCTCTATAGGCATAAGAGAAAGTATCGTAAATAACTTTAAAGGTAAAATTGTTTAAAATTTGGTAAACCCGCCCTTTATGATGCGCATTTTAGTTTCCGAGTTTGAAGGGCTCACGAAACATGAAGGGTTCCCTAGGCCTAAATCCAGCAATGCCTTCCCCCCCCCCCCCCAACTCTCTCCCTTCCTCTATTGAACTACAATGCACTATGTCGTCCTGGCTCCCATTCACCCAGGGACACACGCGCCCCTGATTCACCAAACCGTCTTCCAAAAACGAGATGAACTCCAGCTTAGCCTAAGCCGGTGGCGCCGCACTGGTGGCAGACGAGCAAAGTAGTTTGACGTGGCACTATACCACCACTGGCTTGCATTTCAAATCAGAGTATGGGGAGCAACTTTAACGCGAACGTACAGTTTGCAGATCGATGAATTAAAGTCGAGTTTGGAACCAGAATAGAAAAGACCCCCATGACGCACACGCATCCGAATGTGAATTATGGCTAGCCACGAATCGTTTAAGGGGGTAAAGAAATAAGATTTTTAATAATTTCGGTAACATCTAAGTAATGGTGTAAAAAGGTGGCGCCCAAAAGTGGGTACCCCCCCGCCCCAAGACCCCACATTAAAGCTTTTTAAACATTTGAAAGGCAATAGCATAGCTGAAATAAATGAGCTGCTTTTTGGGGTCCGAAGGACTGAAGACCCATTCCTCCACTCCCTCCCCCACCAAATAAAATTCTAGGTATACTACTGCTGAAAAATTACGTTTTAGATGTTACGAGAGTTCAAGAGGTCTAGTCTCTTACTTTAAAGGCCGGTTGCCACCAAACAACAGCTTGCAGCATCTAGTGCTGTCTAGTTATCTCTGCGGTTGTTCGCATCAAGCAAAGGAATGCTCAACGAAACATCCTTTAACCCAACAAACGAACCACGTGCCACCTTAATTGTTGAGTAAAAATTGTGTACGTCATCGTGCCCCTGGAAGCAAGCTGTAAAGGTTAACGATATTACTGCCACTAGATGGCGCGAGCTCAGACTACAGTCAAGGACGCCGCTGGTGTGATAGCATGAGAGGCTACCAGGCTTTGTGAGCAAGTATGGGATCTTTTCTGGATATATTGTCCGCCCTACTGTGATTGAGGTTTTTTTTTTTTGGTTTGAATGGTTTGGTTTGCCCTTACACTTCTTTCTCTTTCTAAAGCTATCTAATGAGGTTCAAAATTGGGCCGGTTTGGGTTCTATGCTTCAGATGACGTAAGTCTCGCTGATGTTAATGGGTTTTCATGAACTGCTTAAAGTGGAACTATCACCGATTGAAAGTCTGCAGTTTCTGTTCTTCCAGGAGATCCTCCATCAGCTTTCCATCTGAATGAAGCACCAACGGTTTCTTAAGTTTCAACACTACCTTCACCTCGATTGCCTTGTTTACGTGACGAGCCTGATAAGGTCAAATGGATGAAAGATTGATGGTGTAGTCCTGATATTTTGCCCTGAAGCTTGAAGGGTGAGATATATTATCTTCATTGCACGATGGTCACTTGTTTCGTTCAGTCTAGTGATAAGATGACGAAAGTCACCCCATCTCCATTGTTTTAGTGCTAATCTTAAAAACTTTCTAGCACCTAGATCAATGGAGATGGGGTGACTTCTCCATTAACTCCTTTGATCTCAGAATCAGTCGTTTCGTAAGGATTGGAATAGGATGTGGATGATTCTATGTAGCAAGCAGTCTGCATTAAAGCCGAGCTACTTGCATTTTTTCTAGTGTGGAGGCCAAGAAGCAATGTTACTTTCCCTCCTTGTATGTATGTTTGTGATCTTTAGGTCACCACTGAGAAAGATTGAACAGCTACTTAGCTTGGCTGGAGCCTGTAACCAGTACCCGCCTCAGAAGCGCAGTGGTTAGAGTGCCCGGCTAAACGGGAAGTCATGGGTTCGAGTCCCAGTCGGGGCAGTGTTTTTTTCTTTCTTTTTCAGACTAGTGTATTGTGTACCCTCGCAAGGCCAGTCTTAATGCAGACTGCTTGCTTCATTTACCTTTTACCTTGTAATTTCTTTATTTATGGATCATTCTAGTTCAACAACATAATCCATATTTGCCATCTCGGACAACTGTTCTCTTTCCACAAAAAAAGATGAGCTCCAGCTGTCACCCCACGACGTCCCTTTTCCTGCTGTGCCAACCGAAATGCCTTATCTTCTGTGATTGTGATCATAGCCAAGGTATCCTCATAGGTAACATCGAATGTTCCCTTGAATGTTTCTTGTCTGGTGACTTGGGTTTCAGTCCTTCCAGCTTTACTTTTATGTAGTCCTTCCCATTTCTTCACCAATTCCTTGATATGTTTGATCGCATGGTTGATGCGACGAATCAGGATTTTAGTCTTCTCCGTATGTGTCGTTAAATGTTCCCTTGAATGTTTCTTGTCTGGTTGCTTGGGTTTCAGTCCTTCCAGCTTTACTTTTCTGTAGTCCTTCCCATTTTTTCACCAATTCCTCGATATGTTTGATCGCATGGTTGATGCGACGAATCAGGATGTTAGTCTTCTCCGTAACCGTCTGCACCTTCATTAGGGGATTTATGGCGGCCACATGTTAGGTTTTTTTGCTGTCTTTAGTTGGTAGAGGTTGGCTCCAAAACGCCCCCAATAGATGGTAACTTTCTGACACTAATAACAGTGGAGAGATATGGTCCAGGGTTTTTGTTTCCCTTGGGTAAAAAAAACCCTGGGGTTGCAAAAAGGTGAGCTATGGTCAGGGGGAAAACAGAAGGGGAGAAAAAAGTCGAGGTGGTCGAACCCCGGGGATTTAGTGTGTGAACTCCCGGAGAAGTATAGAGTACAAACCCCAGGGGAAAGTATTCCACCTCCCAAATATCCCAGGGGAAAATGATGTGGAGAGCTATGCATCGGGGAAAATGACCCCGAGGTAAATACTCTTCAAAAGTTGAGGTGAAATTCTACCCAAGGCAGGGGCAGGGTAAAATGTTCATTATGATTAATAGGTTACCTGAAAACAATAGCTGAAGAAGGAAAAATTATGAAACTGAAGTTTTAAATGTTTTTCTATGAATGTACAAACAATTTTCTATCGAGTTGTATGCAACAGTTAGGTCTTTACAGACCATCTTGTGTTCTTGACATTGTCGGAGGTATACAGAGATGTTCGTTAATCGCTTTAGCTCAAGACGACTTAAGTTACATCGATTCAGCTCGTATAGAGGAACGTCCATATAACCATCTAAAACCACTTTCAAGTCGCTTTATCTCAAACCACCTCATCAGCATAAGGAGTTGAAGCGCTTTAAGAACTCCATGTAACCACCTAACACCGATTTTAAACGACGCTCTTAGGACAGCTTTGCTATAATTGGTTGAAAAGAGTGCGCGCCGGAAGACGAAAACCCAGCTAGCTGAATGGGATCTAGGAACAGGGAGGGGTTTTGGTTGATGCTACATCACCTTCGCAGAAACTACCATGTACCCATTGTCGTTCTAACTCACCCCGATTTGAATGTTCATGTATCCACCTTTGTCCTAAAGCAACACGAGTTGCACGGGACTTAATTTTTTGTTCTGAATAATTACCTTGTAATCGTTCATTACTACAGGAAATATATTACCTTCTATCATATTCCATTTTACATAGATTGATGCCAGTGTAATGGTATCTTACGCAACTTACGCCAAACAGGTAGCTTTAGACACAAATTTTTAAAAGTTATGTTAGTACGATACCTTAGGTTTTTTTTATGGGTTTACTTATTTTAGAGGTAGAGCATTACATTTTGCTGTCTACGCTTCCACCTTTTTGAATTAGTGTCACTGGTTTTTATTAAATAAATAAATACAAGTAAACCTGTAATTACGGTACTGGTTTCTATGTTGTGAATCCAATGCTTTTCTGTCATGCTTCTGTAGCGACCATTTTGGTGTCCAGATATTATTGGCCAACATCACTACCTCAATCAGTCTTGCGCCCAAGATTGTTTCCAACAATTTGCTCTTCCTCCAAGATAACGTTGTAATTGTCAAACAACAATTAACTGTCACTGTAAAGAAATTCCAATGTTAACAATGTAAGAGCCATGCATTGCCTTGGCGACGAATTGTACTGCTCGAGGCCCAAAGTAAATATTTCCATTCCAATCCCCCAATTCAACCAGTGATGCAACCGATGATCTATCATCCTGCTACATTTCGGTAAATATTAATTAGAATTATTTCCCCCAACTTTCTCTTCTCCCCAGTCCTCCCAGCTAAAGTTACGTCATGTCCCCCTAACTTTCATTAATTTCACACCCATCTCATTAAGATTAGGAAGGAGGGGCCTTTGTCAACTAGGGCGAGCATTCTGTATTTCATCATGTAAACTGAACCATAAAACTTCCATCCGCAAAGCCAATCCGACTTGATCATTTACATGTACTTCACGTCAATTTCAACCTGTCATTCCCATACTACCAAATCCAAAGACCAGTCCCTCCATTTTGGTGCATCGGCCGGGAATCGAACCCAGGCCGCCCGCATGGCAGGCGAGCATTCTACCAAATGCAACAATTAGGACAAAAACAAAATTCAGATGCTCAGACCCTTTGACTGGCCGAAGCAGTCGAAACCTAACTTGAATGACCGAGCTTAACCCGATACAACGCTGTTCAAGTAGAAATGACGCGAGGCTTGACAAAAAAATGTACTAAGAGGCAGGACAACAACACACATTTTTATTGTTGCCTTTGCCACACAAAAATTAGCGTGAAGGATTACGTAATCAACGCTATTCCAGTGATTGATAAGCTTTGTTTTGACGTAGGATATCACATGAACTTCCACTTTAGTTTACTCTAGAGTTAATCTTGGGTAGTTTGATCGACATCCGAGTGTGTTTCAACCAAAACCCCAGGGGTTCCTTCCCCTCGACTTGCAGAAGAGCATATCTCACCACTTTTGACTTTTCAAAATCCCCGGTGGTTTCCTGAAAACCCCCAGGGTTCGACCACCTCGGGGTTTCGCTTTCCCCTGGGTTAATTTACCCCTTACCATATCTGTCCACCGTAAGAGCTTCTTTGGTTGAAACAAGCAAGTCAACGTCAATCTTCTTACGGGTAGTAATTGTCATATCTAATGCTGTGATTACTTGTGAATGATACATTAGTGAATCATTGTACCAGTGTTTATGACAGATAGTTAGCCTATGAAAATACGGCAGAGATGTATTAAAACTGAAAGACTGAAAAAGGAATATAAGTCATTGCAAGGACACTGATCATAAAATAGGCCAGCAAACTCATTCAGCACACCCTAAATTATTCCAATCTCAGCCAAATTCTGGAAAAATAACTTTTTCCAAGTGGAGTATCAAAGGAGAAGGAGAAGGACGCGGGAGGTGGACAAAATAAAAAAATTAATTTTTTCGTATGTTAACAATGTTGACGGAGG
The DNA here is from genome assembly GCA_023313725.1 of Lithobius niger. Classification (NCBI taxonomy): domain Eukaryota; kingdom Metazoa; phylum Arthropoda; class Chilopoda; order Lithobiomorpha; family Lithobiidae; genus Lithobius; species Lithobius niger. The sequence continues at coordinate 8,250 of JAHWFP010004104.1, forward strand.
TTGCAGTGTAGGCTTCAGGCAAGATTTTTTTTTAAATTAACAAAATGAAAATGGTTATTTCAGCCTCAAAATTTGTTTTATCGTGATATTATCGATTATCGTGATAATTTTAACAATAAGGAGAGCAAGGGAGAGCGAATTTCGTGAAGGTGCATTGTGTTAGGGCGCTTTTACGCAACGACTCGCCTTTGCATTCTCGCAGCTAGAATTTAGTCGCGATGGCAGAGGTGCCGTTGCCATGGTAGCAACGCTACCTGGGTTAGCCAAATCCGACATCGTTTGAGCAAACGGTTACAATCTTATAATTCGTGCCAATAAGATAAAGAATTCCTCCTGACGAAACAATTGCCCAGTCACTTCTGAGCTCGTATATTGACTGTTTTCGTTGCGAGACGGCAGCGCTAAAACCGCCGCCATGTTGGAATTTTAGATGATTTCTGTACCACACGCAATGGCTGTTTGCTGTGACGTGCATATCACGTGACTGGGCTAGTCCAATCAGACGGCCAAACAGCCGTTGTTCTCGTTCGTCATTGGCTAACTCATGGTGACGTCACGGAAAACAGCCATTGCGCATGGTTTAGCTTCTAGCAGCGAAAATGCAGAGGCGAGTCGTTGCGTATACCCGCCCTTGGCTAACACTTACCACGTGCGAGTTGTAAAAATACCACGAATTGTTTTGGCTGTGTGCGACAGCGCAATGTTTATTTGCCGTCATCTTTGAACTCTAATGTGGGCCGGCTAAGGTACGATTTCCAGCGCGTCTGTTGTCTGCGCGTCTGCGGTCCTAGTCAAGCGGTGAGCGCTATTGCGCTAGTAACCCTTCCGGTGACGTAACGTTGCCACCACTGAGACTGTAAGAGGTCCTAACCCCCCCCCCCCCCTGCTTGCATTGAGCGAAAGAATGCACAACGCCATTTCTTTTAACGAAACAAACAAGCTACGACCCTCCCTAAAAATTATTGGGGTGAAAAATTGATACGTCCTCGTGCACCTTGGGAGCAAGCTGTAAAGGTTAACAATATCACTGTCGCTAGATGGCGCCACCGTATATTCGGACTTTTGTTTAAATCGGTGGTAGTGCATTTTAAGAATAATTAAAAAAAATATTCATTAGTTTTAACATTCGTATTGTATTTTCTGTACTTTAGGCTCCCAGTCCTCCTATATTTCTTTTTTTTTTTGTAGGATTCCTATAAAGCTCCTGTAAATCGTGAAATGCGCCTATATTTCCTATATTTTTCTGTTCTGAACTGAAATATTGACCTGTTTATGGTGTGTTTCCTTGATACACTAATTATTTATATCCTTAAAGAAGAACATGGATCCTCCCTTTCCATGGCACTGCAGCATGGTACAAAAGCTTGGAATTCCCTAACTGAGCAAACTATCTGTTGCAGCCTTCAAGCGTAACTTGAGTCTTTCTGACTTGACTTCGTTCCTAAAGAGGCCTGAACACTGTACTCTTTAGCTTCCACCGGCCATTGTATTGTTTTAAATTAAATTATTATTATTTTTTTAAAATTTATGGACTGGTGTAAGTAGCATCCTTTGCCTTGTCTGTTTCCATTTGACCTTCAACTTGGTTTTCAAAGTTTTTAATTTTTAATTTTTATTTTTTATCTTGTTTACGGTTGACAATTGGTTTAGGCCAAGCTTTAAACTGCGATGCATTTTATTTTTATTTTTAAGAAACGTTCACAAGGAAACAGCTTTTCCCCTCACTTGTCCCTCACGTTTGGCGATGCCATCGGGGACCATTGTGTCCCTGGTAGGTCTAACCTTGGTGGTAAGGCATTCGTGACCCCAACCCAATACTATTCCTATGTAGCCAGGCCATTGTCTTCGTTTTAAACTCTTAAAGTCCTAAACTTCTGTAATTTTAATTTTCTTGTTTTAACTTCGGATGGCAGTTGGTGACCACCAGGTCCTTGCCACTTCCGGTTGCGTTTGCCACGAACTTATTATTATTATTATTATTATTATTATTATTATTATTAAAAATGAAACGTGAATTGGTCAAACGGCCAAACACGCCCAAGTCAAGTATGTACCAACATGTTGTGCAATCAAACGTGATTTTTATCTTCTTATTGTATTGTAGGACAACCAAAAATATTATTGTCCTCCAACACTCTGTCGCTGCATGCAGGCTAATAATTATTATAAACCTCCTATAGACTTTGATTTTCCGATAAAGCTCCTATTTTTAAACAAAAAATTCCTACATTTCTTATTTTTTATCCATTGAAGTTGGCTAAGAGCCATGCTACTTTTAACTACAGCCCCACAGTTACGTACTCAGGGAAGTCTTTTTTTTTTTAAGTTTTATCGGTCAGTGGTGGGATCGGATCTCGTGTCCTCTTTTCTCATAGTACATTTCCTTGACGATAGGGCGGCGCTCGTGTTTCGCGTTTGGATTTAGACTTTCATAGCCCTAACGCGTACGTGATGGCGATGGATTTCGCTTGGAGTCAAAGAGAAATTAATAAAAGCATGAAAAATTCGCCATATCTAGACACACGCTAGTGTGTCGCCGCCAAGTAACAGTAGATCATCCCATTGTAGACATCCGATTGTTAAAAATTGATTGTTAATGATAAAAAGGCGGCTCACTAGCAGACATGTGTCTGTTAACTGTAAGCAACTAAAAGCATATTTTGGCAAGTTGAGGATAAATCCCAATGCGACAGAAATGTTTCAAATTGTGGAAAATGTAAGGGGAAGGGTCAGAGATAAAGAAAAACTAAAATTTAAAGGATGAGTGTCCACCAATCATAGAGAAAAAGATGCGTCAATAACGTTGTTTTTATGTTACTGTCTAGCTAGGTAGCTAATAAGATTTTTCCCATGTTAAATCCCATAGACTTTTTGCTCATGGCTAGCGCAAAATTGCGAAGGCCTACGTACCTGAATTTTTGCACACGGATGCTTGGTGATCTGAGGATGGTCCTTTTGTTGGTTTGGGGGTTGTAGGGGTCAGGACAAATGCGTGGGAGGGTTTTGAAATTTGCCACCGGCGAATTTAAATTTCGTTTCTTTTCCAACTTGCAACCAAAAATTTTAAGCAACAATGGCTTCAACAATCAAGACTGGTCCTTAGATTTATTGTAAAAGCCTGGACGAACTAAAAACTGGACTGTAACGAAGGACAAAATAAAGAAACATTAACGTTGCCGTGGATTGCGTAAGAATAAAGGGATGCACGTTAGATGATGGTTACGCAACAATACGAGCATACACGAACTAATGGGTTTTTTTGTTAATAACCCCCCAAAAAATGCTTCGCCCCGATTGGCCCCGATTGGCCCCGATTGGTACTTGGGTGGGTGACCTCCTGAGAATCCATTCCGGTTGTTGCAGACATAGGGCCTTAGGGCTTCGTCGGGCAGATGACCGGGTGCGGTTAACGCTCGCTAAAATCCTTTGAAAAAATGCTTCGCATTTTGCTGTTTTAGTAACAGCGACCTTCGGGGGTTTCTGCATGACTAAATGTGAACGAAATCTTGAAAAATTAAGGGCAAGTTGCAGGGATAAACAAAACAACTGAAGGGGATGCGCTGATTGAGTGAGCGAAGCGAACGAAATCAGCGATTGTTAGTCAGTGTGTGCAAAAATGAGATTGAAGCATCCTAAACAGACGGTGTAATCTTATGTACGTTCACAGTCCTATGAAAGTTGTGATATCCACCCAAAACCAAAACTGGTAGAAAAACCCGCCAAGTTTCCAAAAACGGTTGGCCTTTGAAGGCAGTGATATCATTCCACATGGGGAAAGGCCGCCAAGGTTAATCCTTTTAGCCAAGTTAATCGCACCG
>JAHWFP010004108.1:0-29916 GCA_023313725.1 Lithobius niger
TGTGTCAGTATGGCTCAGCGGTAGAACCTTGGCCTTTGATTTCAAAGGTCCTGGGTTCGATTCCCCGCTGAGGCAGTCTGACATGTAAGTTCAAAAGGCAACGTAAATAGGTTTGCATCCGTATTTATTACACAATAAGACATGCAGAGGGCTCTATCAGTGGCAACATTCTCCTTCAGGGCTAACTAGTTCCCCTGGAATTTTCGAAAAATGCGTGGAACATTTCCTTGATGGAAGTTCTAAATCAGAACCTTAGTCAAACAACATTTTGGTTGATGAGATGGGTAAGGGGCACGATGCCACATTAGTCAAATTGTGGTCTGCTGTGCAGACTTAAGAAACTAGGTGTAAGCTGAAGTTGTATTAAGCTTTACACCTAGTTTTCTTCTGAACTTGAGTATCTATTGACAAAGATGGTACGCATAACCTCCCTGAAATGCTGCATACTACCAGACTAGCTCCTGAATCTCAAAATGTTACTAAACTTAGATCATTTCTAGATTTCGTAAATCAATGTGCCAAATTTGTGTCACATGTGGCTACAATTTTGCTGTCTATAAACAAATTGTTCAAAATCAGCACGGTTCGGGACTAACCAATGTTTTGAAGCTGTGGCTAATGCAAAGCACTTTTCTGGCATCCAAGGCATTAGTACATTATAACTCCAGCTCAAAACTGAACTCGTGTGTGTGCCACATTGCCGTTAGGCCTTGGTATGACACTGATGCGTACTGTGCCTAGTGGAGAAGATGGACCTATCACTTCAGTTCAAGGTCATTTAATACAGACAAACTTGGCTATGCTCAATTTGATCGTGAGGCATTATCGATAGTGTTTGGTGTAAAACGCTACCATCAGTATCTTTACAAGAGGAAATTAACATTGCAGATGGATCAAACAGCTTTTTTGTGGGTATTTTCGGAATAAAGTTGAAATTCCGGCCATGGCAGCCGTCCTTTATTTCGCAATACTTAACGATTTCAAATTTCAACACGTTAGGGGCAAGTTGAAGACAACTGCAGAATTTTTATCTAGAAACATAGACGGTGATTTGAAAGAAAGAAAACATTTGGGAAAAGTCGGGTACCGTCTGGTATCGATTGCACGTGGATTTTGAAGGTCTATGTAAAAGAAAAATGTTTGTAGTCATTATTGATGCGTTCGTGAAATTCCCGTTTATCTTTGGAATGAAGTCAACAACAAATGTGAGCATCCTTCGTAAATTGCGTGACTTGTTTGCTACGCACGGCTTTTGCAAAATATTAGCTTCGGATAAGGGTCCTAATTTTGTGTCTCAAGTGAGTTTACACAGTATCTGAAACAACGTGGCATATGTCATATCACAAATGTACCTTTCTTCGCTGCTAGTGACAAGCAGTGTGAGGTCACGGTAAAATTTTTTGAGGGGTCCTATAAAGCTAGCCTAGCTGGAGGTTTACGCACTGATAAAGCAAACTTAAAATATTTAGTTGCTGCTTGTACTGCCCACATTCCATCACTGGAGAGCCTGCATGTAAGTTGTTCCTTGACATAACGTACAGTCGTGAACAATGAAATGTGAACAGTAAAAATGTCAGATTCACTGATGGGCAGACTTATCCATTAGTTTTGGCAGGGAGTCGTGCATTCAGTAACTCCAGCCAACCCATGAACATCGCCGCACATGTTGGCCTACTATAATTCATCAAAAATGAACCTAGTTTTGGGTTAGTCTTCGTCTTTGAGTTGTTTATAGAAACACCTAAGTTGGTTTTATTTTATCTTATTTTTTTTCTGTTTTAAAACGCTTGTGTGACAAATGAGTATAGACTGCAAGTACAGATGCACGTTTACTGAGTTGTCTGTGTTTTATTGAATGGCTTCCTCTGGTTTCAACTCGCTGAAAATATTCCATTTGTTCAATAAATCATGGCACAATGGAAGGAACGTTGAAACTTTTCTTGACAACTTGTCACGGAAATGAAATGTTGCCTGAGAAAGGGTTGGTTGACAACTTGCTTGCTGTAGGTCGTATGGGGGATGTATGGAATGGAGAGCGAATTATTAATTTGCCACTGCTTATATTTAAAGCTGGACAAAATGTCTACAGAGATGTGTTATGAAGTGAAAGGTTTAATGTAAAATTTTGCTTAAGTAAATAAAGAAGAAATCACAAGGTAAAGGGTAAACGAAGCAAGCAGTCTGCATTAAAGACTGGCCTTGTGAGGATACCAGATACACTAATCTGAGAAAAAAAGAAACGATAACTGCCCCGACTGGGACTCGAACCCAGAACTTTCCGTATACTAGCCGGACTCTCTAACCACTGCACTACCGGGGCAGGCTCTGGCTACAGGCTCCAGCCAAGCTAAGAAGCGCTTCAATAGTTCTCAGTGGTGACCTAGAGATCACAAACACACATACAAGGAGGGAAAGCAATTGTGCTTCTTGGCCTCCACACTAGAAATAGTGCAAGTAGTATCGTTTATCGTGTATCCTCACAAGGCCAGTCTTTAATGCAGACTGCTTGCTTCGTTTACCCTTTACCTTGTGATTTCTTCTTTCTTTATTACTTACATTATTTCTAGTGTGGAGGCCAAGAAGCAATGTTGCTTTCCCTCCTGGTATGTGTGTTTGTGACCTCTACGTCACCACTGAGAAATATTGAAGAGTTCCTTAGCTCGGCTGGAGTCTGTAGCCAGAACCCGGCCCGGTAGCGCAGTGGTTAGAGTGCCCGGCCAGTAAACGGGAAGTCCTGGGTTCGAGTCCCAGTCGGGGCAGTTGTCTTTTCTTTCTTTCTCAGATTAGTGTATCGTGTATCCTCTCAAGGCCAGTCTTTAATGCAGACTGCTTTGCTTCGTTTTGTTTAAGTGTTATCCCGTGTTAGAAGCACGTGATTTGTTATTTTTTCAAGCCATGCTATGTGAGCCATATTCACTTTAGAAACTGTTGGTACTTCAAGTCGTTGTCTCTTAAGAAGTGCACGCGAGTTGCAACCATACGTAATTTATAATGTCATGAGATTATTTCTGCTCTTTGCCAGTCATTTTACCACAGCAAAAGTTTACCGAGACCAACGTTATTAAATCTCTCTTAATGTTTCGGATTTGGCCACAATCCATTCAGCAATGCATTCGGATTGAGTAATAAAGTTTTACCCTTAAATCCAACTTAGCAACTCTCTCTGGAAACGTTGAAGAGTCATGAAACCTGACTTTATAGTATAATCAATCCGTTTTATGTAGCAGCTGCATTGTTCACCAGTGAACTTTGGTCTCTTGCAGGTTACTACTTGTATTACAAGAGGGAATTCGGAGAATGGGATGAGATCTTCCTCGGCCCCGATTATGACCGGTATTTAATTAATAAGCTCGAGTGCGGCACCCGCTACCAAGTGTACATTGCGGCAGTCAACCGCTTGGGAGTTGGACGGCCAAGTGATATAACGTCTGCCAAGACAAAAGGATCAGGTAAGGAGCCTTATTAATCCATACTATTTTAATGAATTCACAAAGGGTGAAAACGATATTGCAGCCAACAGTGGTGCAAGGGAGCAAAGATTTGGGTAATCGAGGTATGTAAGGTAGCGCCTTAGAATTGTAGCGACTTTCTTCTGAATCCATGTGCACAAATTGCTGTGATTTATTAAAGGGTCAAGTTAAAACAACAGTGATAAGTATTCGAACCAACGAGCTCCCAATGCAACTCTGATGCCCGTGTCAACTGAGCAAGCTCACTGTTTACATTTATACATTACAGATGTTACCACAGGATTCCATAGTTCAACGACTTAAGAACAAATGTGTAACCCGTACCAGATAACCTTTGAACAATTAATGCGGGGGCAATGCTGTACCATGCGATTTGTGTGATTTTTGGCATACTTCTCTAGTAAACGTTGTGAGCGTATGCGATGTTTTAGGTTTTCAAAAGCTTTCAACAAAAGTTTTGCCTGGGATCAAAACCGTTATAAGCAATTTTGACAATGTAAATGTGTGTGTTTTTTTTTTTAATTAGTGTAGCAGATCATGTTTATTTAACCTAACTCAACTCGGCAGAGCTTTAACAACATGCCCAATGTGAGTCTGCAATGCGTTGTACAACTTAGCCATCCAAGAATCAATGATGGTGTTGATAATCGAATGGTGATTACTCTTCCATATTTAAACAACTTGCTGAGCAAACTTTCCATGCCTCAATTTATTTTTTTTAATGGATGGGTTCAAGTTTGAAGCTGTAGCCTCTGGTTTTAGTGGAGCAATATGTTTTGAGAAGAAAGTATTTGGATGAAGAAGATCAACTCCATGGTGAATTTTATACGTGATGCACCTCTGTTGAATCTCGTTCCATGTTGTAAGCCTGATTACAATATTCCTGATGGGGTCTGATAAAACATTTGCATAAGATTCGTAGAATTTTGGATTGATAAATGTTTTGAATCTGAAGAAGTAACTGTCACGATGCTTAGCTTTGGAGGCAGCGGAAACTGCTTGTGATTGGAATTTTAGGGAAGAATCAACGGTAATGCCAATACCTTTAATTTCTGCAACTTATAAATGGAGATTAGGATTTGCAGCCTTAAGTCTACAATTTTACTTGCAGAGTTAAATAAGATAGCACAGTGATTAGTAGGATTTTTAGTGATTGGCATTGTTAAAATCGCGTTTGAATGAAAATGTCGACGAAAATTGTTGATTCATAATTCACTATTTTCCACGTTAATGACATAAACTCTACCACACTTGAACTATATCAACACCATATCAGTATAGTAATTAGTCTCAAAGGACTTCTTGATGCTAGAAAAATCGTTCAAATCAATTAGCCTCACGGAACATGTCCTGGAAGTACTAGGGGCGCACCTTCCTAGTTAATGTTCTATTCGGTAAAATAGATATTGTGTCGAATGAGTTACCGGTATATTCGTTTTAAAAAACTGAATGTTGCTCCCAGTACTGATGTGGAGGGAATTAACACATTGCATAAAGGCTCATTTTTAGCTGTTTGCAGTATATGAGTTTAAGCTGTTGTGCTTTGTGCCTTATCCTTGTGTAATTTGCAGCAATTTTGAGCTTGTGGAAAATACTTCAACTATTTCCTGTTCCTTTAGAGTGTGTTTTTCCCCATGGCTGCAACATTTTTTTTTCTGTGGAGAAGTGACCGTCGCAGAGGGTTTTAGAATAGCTTTGGAAAAATGGCTCAGACGTAAAAAAGCAACTTAAAGTGTGCGTGGCCTATCTTGAATTCGCCGTGTAACGAATACAGATAATCGATTGTACGTTTTTGGCAGCAGAGTGCCTTGTTGATATCCAAGATGGTTATAAAAACAATGGCGGCTGTCGATTAAAGCCGCCCCCTCCAGGAAGACGTAGCCGCTCATAAAATACTTCCAGGACTCAAGATACGCCGCGCACACAGTAGTAGGGATCCAAAGGTAACTGGTTCGTATAGCGATCACGTCACCTCAATGAAATAAAAGCCTGGAATAAACCCCCACTGGACCTTTTAGTTTACTGTATCTTTGCTTAAGTCACTGTGAATTGGTACCTTAACAGTGATAACACTGTTGTTGACTGGCAAGACCTATCTTAAACAGTTATTAACTATTTACCAGTGAAATATCACTACCATTTGTCAGTGCCCAATGAACTCAAATGTTAAAGAGTTCGTTGATATGTTTACAGCTCACACACCATTACGTGCACACACATTTGGTAAGATATTTTGAGACTTTGTACCAGTGAATTAGCACTTCTTTTATTTGCCAAGTGAAAAAAAAGTGGCGTAGCGTTTAGCTTGGTAGACATTTCTGCACGAACGACCAATTTTAACGAACTTAAAAAAACCTAGACTTGGGTGTTTCTGGTGAATGACAGCAGAGCTTGATCAGCCTAGCTGCTTCAAGTAAGCAGCACTGTCCTTCACTTGAAAAGAGGATTATCGCAAAGGTTCTGCGAGACTTGCGAGTTAGGGATTAATGTGATATGTGAGAAACTGGCATGGACCTCATCAGCTATGAGTCTTATTTTAACCAGTTGTATTTCTATTCCCGGTTCGGAATTTTATCGGTTCGTATGTAAGAGTGTTCTTTCGCTTCAGATGACGTGTAGCGCTAATAATTTGATTAAAAAAACACACTTTAGTAACGTGTTACCATTTATGTTCTGTTACAAATCAGCTAAAAAAAAACGAAACCGAAACGAATTTTTTTGTACGCAGCGTTTCACTGACTTGATTTGCAAAGTAAATAAATTCACATCCTGTGCTGGTATCTGTCTGGCTCTTTGTATGTTTGTCCTGCTATATGTCTGTGTACACAGTACATTTAATAATAATTATAATAATATTAATAATAATAATAATAATCTGCTTTATTCGAGTACAAGATGTTCTGTACAGGCACGAAATTCATACGAATTTGTATGTGAAAAGCAATGTTAATCAACTTTAGACAATATAATATAGTAAATTATTTTTTGTACAATTAATTAATATAATTTCATATAGTATAAATAAGAACAATACAAATAGTACAATAAAATAAAGATTAGTAGAAATGCTTCAAAATTACACAAGTTCTCAGTATATTATTTTAGTTCGAATCAATGTTCAGTACTCTACTTTCATTTTCATGATAAGCAAATTTAGTCAACTTTAATTAGCCACTCCTTAACCTTTTTCTTTACTTCCTTTTTGTTAGTTAAATTTCTTAAGTCAGCCGGTAAATCATTCAATATATTTGGTAATACATAATTTAGTCCCCTCTTTCCATAGTTATTTCTCTTAATAATAATTTTTCTTAATAATAATAATAAGATAGTTCTGCCCATCGTAGAGGGGGACAAGGTAACGGAAGGGCTAAGCCACTGACTCCGTCCCATAGAGGAAAAAGATGGTTCAAAAGAGACAGGGGATCCATGGGAGTTTTGGCAGTTACCGGTAGTACAAAAAGTTTCAATAAGTCGTACGGAGGAACTCAGACAGGTCAAAAGTAGCAAGCAGTCTACAGAAGGTATACTAGGAATTGGTCGAAACCGCAACCTCAGGCTGAGAGTTCCAGCATTGGACTACGCGTGACACGAAGAAAAACTTAACGGCAGTCAAGCCGCGACCCAAGAACTTGGAGCTTAAGCGAGTGGCCCAGAGTCATGGAGGACTCACTTATGGAGGAGTCACTGTCTGACTTACTTCAAGTTTTCCGTATGTATTCTATGCCCTGTTAGTGGATTTAATTTCTGAAATCAGTACAATTGGATATGGGGTTTTGGGAATTTTGACTTTCAAATATCAAAAATAATCAAACGTTAATCATTTATTCAATGAAATTAATCCGAAATTATGTACAACTAAAAGATTTAATACGTAAAGCGACACGTAAAAATATGCGTGTCACATATTTTAATGATTGGTTGAAGAGTACGGATGAAAAAAATTCATCAAATAAACGAACCATAGAAGTTTTTATAGCCTGTATTAAATTTTATGATCTTTTGTTTCACCGTCTGAACGTGCCCGTGCTCTCCAAAATGTGATCAAACTGAACGTAGCATTTTTTATTTTACTTATGTGAAAGTCAGTTGTGAAAGGCAACATGGAAGTCTGCCAGATCAGCAACATGATTACTCTCCACGCTTCGATTTTTAATCTTTATTTTGTGAATGGTATAGGCGTGGTGTGGTTGCAGTTAGTTTTGCCATCGGAATTTCTTAAATTCTAGTTCTAAATTCGTAAAGTTTTTGGCTTCTGCACTACACATGTGACTTTTCAGCGAGATAAATTTCAGCGTGATGGAGTTTTGTTATGTACAGTCAGACCTACGTCAAGTGGCAGACCTATTTTCCCATCCGATATGATGAAAATAGGTCGAGGTTATAGGTCATCTTATGTAAGAATCGAAGAATAAGTTATAAATATTACTAAATAAATGCAGATGCAAAAATGTTTAAAATTAAGCAACCGTTCTCTCATGTAAGCTGTTAAATCTTCGCAACATTCATATACTCTTAATTACGTCCAGTGAGGTTAAATGCATAATTTGGGGATCTTGCCACAACCAGGCCTATTTTCGAATACTTACTGAAGTATTAAATTGGTCTGTATTTGTAACTACATTGTTGAAGTTAACAGGAAAGCTTCACAACTGTCTACCATTCCACCTTAACCTCTTGCAAACTGAATTAACATGGAACTTTTGAAAACTTACGGTAGTTAGAAAATCGCTGGATTCCAACTGGCATTTACTTAGTTTGGAGGCAAGGACGCTGATCACTCGGATATTGTAGCTGACTTTGGTCGAGTTACCCGGGCCCCATCACAAAGCGGGTGGTACATGTTGAACTTACTTTTTGCCCATCTTGTAGCAGTACACGCTTATGTAGTCTGGGACTAGACAGGTTAAGTGTGTGACAACTTCAGACCTGAATAAAGATACGAAATCAACTGAAATATAGAGCAGTGACATTTGCCGCTATATTGGCACCAGTATGGGTTTCGGGGGGGCACAACTACAAGGTGCTCTACATAACAATGGAGGGAAAAACAACGGAAGAGCGGATTTCTTAGGCTTAAAATAACGTTTTTTTCTCCAACAACAAAAATCGCGCGCGTTTTTGGTCTAAGAAATCACTCCTCACAGTATCGGCTTCAGTATGACGCCCTTCTGTTTCTCTCCGCAGTGCCCCTTGCAGCTAACCCATTAAGGCTCCAACATAGAATTATACACAATAATACTACGTCGTGTCACTGCTCTATTGCTATCCTTCTGTTTCTTCTTTCAGACCGGAATGTACATGGATTTCTAACGACACCCAGTTAAAGCGGCGTCGGGCGAAAGTCTAACTGAAAAATCATCCAAACGGAATATCGTGTCATTGAAATCATCTAAACGGAATATCGTATAACGGATAAACGTCTAACTAAACTAGAATTTACCTGCGGCTTCTGATGTTATATGTATTGCCTCAGCGAGCTCTGTAGCGCGAGCGAGGCAGAGACATTAGACGATTTTCCATTATACGAATTTCGAGTTAAATGAGTTCCCGTTATACTGTTGTTGTTGGTGTACGTTCTTCCAGTTATGCGATTTTCTAGTTAGACGATTACTCCTTACCCCGTGCGCATACCTACGTAAATATGAAAATGTAGCTACAAAGAGAACTATAAAGTTGAAGGAGGTTGTGGAAAAAGAAGGGATGTATGAGGAGAGACAGACTAATGAAAATTATACCTTCAATCCTGAACCTATCTTTTGAAGATGTAAGGACGCTACATTCGTTTTGATACCACATATGTTTCCGTCACTAAGTCGGTTGTTTTGAATTTTCGAGATAACTTTATCGTAATTTCATCTATTTTGTTTAATTTGTAGCTCCAACATTTCCGTCCAAACACGTTTTCCTCAAAGAAGAAACGAATATTGTGACGCTGATGCTTCATACATGGTCATCGGGTGGCTGTCCCATCCTCTACTTTGTGGTGCAATATAAGCTGCTTACTCAAAATCCCTGGAAGCTTGTCTCCAACAACGTTCTTCTTCAGCAGCGTGAGTTTGTGATCCCCGATCTAGCGCCCGCAACATGGTACAGTCTGCGCGTCACTGCCCACAATAATGCCGGTTCCACGGTCTCCGAGTACGAGTTTGCCACCCGCACGGACACTGGAGGTAGGTCAACAACAACATTTCGAGAGACTCCCAGTTGGTTTTTTTGTTTGTCGAGGGAGTGGTTGCTGGACAAATAAGCGAAGGAATGTTGTTTACCAACCAAATTTGACTTTGGTCGGATGGTTGTTGGGCACTTTCCTAGGTAGCTTTGTCAGTCTTGCAGACTCGGTTCAATGTAAACAAGCTATCAACCGCTACTGGGCTCGACAAACCGTTTCTTGTCCGGTTGCTAGGTGGTGGTAGTTGGGAAAGGAATTCTTGTTCTACTGTTCTAAGCTTTTGTAGCAAAAAACTGGATGATAGAATTGTAAGGCATTCTAACTAACGTATTACTCATCTCTTTAACGTGTGTACTTACGTCCCTGGTGTAAGTTTTGCGGTAAAATCAATGGAAAGAATATATGTATACAGTTTCATATCACTGGGGGGGGGGGATTGAGGCTTAATGGCGCGTCGATAGCTTGGTCATTAGCGCCAACCTCAGTCATAGTGCAGTGGTCCGGTATATATCACTGGAAAGATGATTTTCGTAACCAAAAAATAAGTGTCTTAATTATTGCCTTGACGTAGGTTTATACGTATTTTTATTAGCATTAATTTAGGCTTAAAAAATTGAATGTTTGTAATGAGTGTAAGATTAAGGAGCCTAAAGATTTCGTTGGGAACATCACTTCGGGAAGTTCATGATTTACGAAAACCAAGTAGCTGGGTCTTCACCACGTTTGCTAATAAATTACTATGCGTTTGTAATCTTCAGTAAAATGTGAGTGGTGTTCGATCCTTAAATTTGTTTTTTATTTAAAATCGCGTGAATTATCGTCTAATCTCCACGGTCGTGCGCCGCCTACTCATTGATGAGATTGCGATGTCACCCAAAAGTAGGTCTGTAAAATGTAGGTTTATTAGATGCTAAATATTTTCAGAGTAAGTTTTTGATGCGTTAATGCGGCTCACTAGCAAACTCTCTTTTAAATTTTAGCACGCTTTGGCCGATTGTCCATGTGATCTTCATGTTTCTATTGGTTTTCTGTTTCTTTTTTTACACCTAATATTTTTTTTCAATAGCTTTTCAGATCCATGAAACTTTGATGCTATCAGATTATTGATATCCACCCAATGTTAAAGGTTCCTATAGTACTACTAAGTTCCTAAAATGTGTCAATCTTGCAAAGTAGTGATATCATTCCTTCAAGAAATCTTGCCACCAACTGTCTCCTCCCGTTTACGGTAGTTCAAACAAGACTAAAACAAGACTATTGGTTGTGAGTTGTGACTCAGTAATTGCACTTATTACCAGAAAATTCTTGGCAACCTGGTACTGGAATGATATGACTAATTGGCAAGATGGATTTCAGAAACTGGGCAATACTTACGAACATCCTTGGTTCGGAGCGAAGTAATACAACTACAAACTAACTTGTAGTAGCAACTACTATGGGTTTCTGTACCAGTGGTAGTGTTTTCTGTATTCCAGTAGGTTTCATTAAATTTCCACCTTCCATTCAAAAACTTGCACTGCTTTCAGTAACGAATTTCCAAATTTATAAAAAGCAATTTCTTAGCATTTAATTTGACACCGCGTATAGGGATTAGCAGTAGCTACGTACGCATTTCTTTACTGCATATAAAAAAGTTTCTAAATTATAATAAAACTATATTGCTGTTTTTGTTTCAGCCCGCTAGAAAATGGAAGCGCATGTAATCATGTAGTTTTCTTGATCTCAAAATCAAGAAAACTTCATGATTTCATGCGCTTCCATTTCATCCTGTGGGTTACCTTAACTCAAAAGCTTGCAATCCTGTAGTTAACCTAACATAAAAGCTTGAAAACAAATACGGGACGCAAACCTATTTACGTTGCCTTTTGGACTTAAATGTCAAACTGCCTGAGCGGGGAATTGAACCCACGATCTTTGAAACCTAATGCCGAGGTTCTACCGCTGAGCCATACTGATAGTTGGCCGTGTCTGTTAGTTCAGCGGTTGGCGTTTGGTTTCAAAGGTCGTGGGTTCCATTCTCCACATTTAGTCCCAAAGACAAAGTAAATAGGTTTGCATCCGTATTTATTTAACCTTTCTCGACCCGTTTGGCTTTCCACCCTTTTTAAGCTTGAAAACATTTAGTTTACCTTCATCTCGAAAGCTTGTTATCTTTTACGTTTACTCTTAACATTTTTTATGTTGGACTGACATTTACTGCTGCTATTTATTAATGTGAAAGTTTGTGTCATCTGGTATCAACTGCTTTAATTTTAAACGACTTTGTTATATGAGTAATTTGCTGTAAATGGATTCTATTTATTTGAACTTAACGAGTAAACCGAATGACACACTGGAATAAACACGCGCACTCCATTGGTAATTCGTGGAATATACATGCTAATACTCATGGTTCATGTAATTTATTTACTGTACAATTCTTATTAAAATTTAAAATTTCAGCTACCATCGCACCATTGGCTGCACGGGATAGAGCCATCGGTCCAGTCCCTCTATACTACGATCTGCGATTGGTGGTACCACTTTCTGTTGCTTCAGTAGCAGCTGCCATACTGGGTGCTCTGGCATGCATTTGCTGCAAGAAACAGCGACAAGGTATACGGCAGTTTTCTGGTAAGCAATACCAACAAAAGATAAAATCCATTACGAAACAACGTCATCTGTAATGGTTAGTCTGTAGACGTTATTTTTTTTAAGACCATAATAATTAAGGTTTTCGGACGTCCCCTCCAGGTCATTGAGTATAACGGAATGATGTTCCATAAATATGACCATATTATTTCTTATAACACGTTCCATTACTTTGCAACTATAAAACTGGTGTTTCTCTTAATTTTTAAGTTAATATTTAGTAAGTTAATATTTTTGTTTGAAGTACACTCATGAGATATTATTAATATCATGTGCATTAAAAAATAGAAAGTAATTCCAGTTTAAAAATGACTATGCGTAAGAAACTTTTCAAGCTGCACTTCAGAACCAGTTTGATCTTAAAGGCACAAGTTATAAAATTACAGTTGTCTTATTAGAATGTTAATATTTAATTTTGTCACCCCATGCGAAGCTGTAAACTTTATGCTTACTCAGCTTAGCCGGTCTGTTGAATTAGTATATACAAACGTTGATACAAGTTTATTGTTTCATTTACGGCAGAACCAGCTGTGGCTCATGAACAAGAAACCCGGCCAGCAATAAAAGCAGAATATGAAAAAAATTCCAGCGTAGGAAGTTTTACATATTTGCTCGGCAACAGTAACAAACTCAATGCTGTGAAAAACCAGGCACCAACATTTATTACTAAAGGTAGGATATTACTGCTACAAAGTGTGGATATTACTGACATAGTGAGAGAACAGTTAATGATGTTGAAATAACAACTGTATTGTCTTTGTTTTATGAATTAGGCTTACGTTAGGACCTAATTGTCCATATATACAATGCTTTTGTAAAACAACCAATTCCGGTCATTGCAGAACCAAATCAAATTTCAGAAGACTTTTTAGATGTGTGAAAGATTTAATTATTTTTTTTTTGCAGCTGTTAGAAACTTTTTAACACGAATGGACTGGTGTATATCGAATAAATTCCTCAAAATTAGGACTCGACGTTACATGTGTAGTGCAGCTGATGTAACTGGCTATTTACGTATAGCAGGATGTAACACGAGCCAACACTCGCAGTGCGCCTTGCCGTTACATGAGCTGCTTGTGCACCCTGCCAGCTTCTGCCCAACAGCAGAATATGGCCGGCGCCAACAGCCGGGTAGCGAGCCAGCACCACTGCTCAACCATTTGAGACCGGTTCGCACCTGTTAGCCAGTCACGTGATGTGAAACCTCAGGCAACTTCCATTGTTCGCCAGCGTATAAAAGAACGCTTGAGGACCACTGACAGGCCAGTTGGTGTTGGAGAGGCAACTCGAAAGGTTGTCTCTCTGAGACTCTCTAGAGTTGGTACAGGCTGCAACTTGGACCAGTGCCTAATATGTGATACTCTGTGTACAGTCCCCTAGCTGTGTAGTAAGGAATGAATTGGAATTGAATTCGTGAACTTGAAACCTCTCGTCCATTCCCTGAGTAGGTACACTAATTACCACTTTTAGGAATGTTCCACGCTTTTTGGCAAACCTTGTGGGATGGACAGGACGGTAATAAATTACGGGCCATTAAAGGCACTGTCGAGGAGTGGCACTCGGCATGTCGCCGCAGTCGCCGTGAGGAGGTTGTGATGGCCCGTTTGCGCATTGGTCACACCCGACTTACTCACTGTTTCGTTTTGCGGGGGGTTGACCCTCCTGAATGTTATTGGTGTCGACAGCCACTTACGGTCCGCCACTTACTTGTTGATTGTCACCATCTTGATGGTGTTCGTCGTCGTTTCCATCTTCTGCATGACATTGCGTGTCAATTGGGCGATAAGTCTGTCCTCCTGTCCGGTGTTTTTCAATTTTTGCAGGAGGTACAGATGTATGACAAGATTTAGATTAGGGGTTTGAATAACATCTCTGTAATGTGTGTTGCAGTGGCAACCCGGACCACTGCACTGTGACTGAGGTTGGCGCTAATGACCAAGTTGTCGATGCGCCATTAAGCCTCAATCCCCCCCCCCCAATATTCCTCAAATGCAATTTTTTTCCGTTTAAATTCTATGCTCAGCTTAGCAGAAACAGTCTCACTTTGACATAAATAAATATTTGTGTCTTCTTTAGAGCTAGACAGCTGTCGACATGGTTCTTCATTTTCTTCCATTTCATTCACTCAGTGGAATGTGTGAAACCGTTACCTTCTGGGAGAGGGTTTAAGGGGCGTCATTGTTTATCTCAGATATGCGCTGTCTACTCATAATTCTATTTAATTTTACCTAGAACCCTTGGTCACCTTTTCTTATTTCAGTTCGTGCACGTGTGTTGTAAACCATATTACGTCTAGAAAGAATTGACCAAGAGAGAATTGCGGTTGAAAACTCGATGGACTTTGCATTTTTTGTGTCTGTTTATTTGAAACATGATAACGTTCACTGTTTTGTTCTGATTTGGTTGAAATTTCATGAAAAGGAAGATTTTGTGCATGAAAATCATACGTTCGAAGACGAAATTCCTACTTCAAATATGTTCTGAGATATTCGAATTTTCCTTTAGATGACTAAACCCTTTTTAGTAGCGGCAATAAGTGAGTCCAATCTATGAGGCTGGTGGCCCCGAGCACTACGTGAACAACCCAAAAATATTTTCCATAATACTCCGTAGTGAACAAATGTTAAAAAAAAACAAAAACACTAGTACTGCCAATTTCACACGTTTTGACAATGCGGTACTCAGAAGGGAATAAAACGTTATGAAGCGGCAGCATAACTTGATCACGAAAAAATTCTCCTTTCAAATAGTTCGACACAATTTAAAACATAAAAGATGCATCCTTATTACAAGCGATAAAAAAAATACAAAGCAGAGGTGACATGTTCCCCTGTAACCCGGGCTCCTCAGACCACAAAACAAACAGACAACATAGCAATTTACACTCTCCAAATTTGTATAATTTTAACATCCTGCCCTTTATTATTAACGATAAACTTTAGAAACCACAAAACCGATGCCCAAAAAAGTAAATTCTTACCCCATTCGTCTTTTTTGCAATTAAGTATTATGTTGGATTGTTAAGTTTGTGGTTTTTAGATTTTAACTTTAAAAAAGTGGAAGTATACTATAAGATTATGCAAACTTGCAAGTAAAAATTGCTATGTTGTCAAGTAGTTTGTGGTTTGACGACCCGTAAGGTACTAGGTCTCTTTCTTTTTTTGTTTTCCATTGCTGCCGTCTATTTTGTCCTTTTTTTAAAAATAATTCGTCTTCCATGTTTTAAATTGCGCTTGAAATGTGTGAAAGTTTTTTTTTTGTATTGGCGTCACACTATTGTGTGGGTGGCGTATTTTGTGATCGGCTACGTCTTCCTGGAGGGGGCGGCTTTAATCGATGGCCGCCATTGTTTTTTGTAACTACTTTGGATATCAACAAGGCACTCTGCGACCAAAAACGTGCAATCGATTATTTGTGTTCATTCTGGGGCGAACTCAAGATGGCCGACACTATACCAATTCAAAACGTTTTCACTCGTTTGAATGATATGCTTTTACAGTTACTCCCACTTGCCCACTGGCAGAAAGATCACTCACCAAAACCATTAGGGACCCCCAAATCAACTTGAGTTCCATTTGACGACAATGCTTTCTGCGGTAGGCACTGGAAAGACAACGCAAATAGACACAAAGGATCGATCAAGTACTGAATAACTATGGATATATAACTTAAATGACATAAAAGTAGGATGGAAATAAGAAAACATTGTTAGGTCGTTAATGAAGGGGACGATTATTCACAAGGCACAATGCTCGATCCTAATTCACTCCTTACTGCATAGCTAGGGGACTATGCACATAGCGTTTACATATTAGGCTATCAGCAGAATTTATCCTTCTGCTGCACCTCGTAGTCAGGGATCCAACCTTTCAGTCAGATCCCACACACTAACTAGCTTGAGCCCTCGTCTCCAGGCTTCTTTTATACCCTGGAGAACAATGGGCTCTTGCCTGAGGCTGCTGGCGAACAGGTTCGATCCGGTTCCAACTGGGTTTGCCAGTGGACTCGTGTCTCCACCTGGCGGTTGGCAGCTGTCCAATTCCTGAGTCTGGAGTAATTGGAAGGCTGACAGGCCGCCATGATTGAGGCAAGTCGAACTACGAAGTGTTTGTTTCGTGAGTTACGTGCTGGCGATCATGTAAGCCGGTTACAACATTATACACTAGATATAGCAAAACACTCTAAGCAAACCTTAGGACCCGTTTACGCAATGAGTCCTTCTTGCTCGCCAAACGCTATTAGCTAGTCAACCGTTATTTATTTATGATTAGTTTCCAGTTTCTAATAAATGAAATTAAACGTATTATAAATAACAACACGGATAAATAACAAACTTCAACAGTAGTTTTTAACATTGCTACAACATTGTTGTCATTTCACGCTATTTCCAGAATTTCTTATTCTCGTGCAAAGAACAGCTTCCGGCAGAGATCAGACGTCAAAAGAATAATAGCTGCTCGTAGCGAGCATTCAAAATCCAACATGGCGTGAATTTCGGGGCTATTGTATCAAAAGAAACCGTTGAATGCTGGCATTCAGAAATCAGTCCGCCGTCTTGTACTGCAGTAAAAATTGTTTTCTTGTTGTCATAAATCGAAGCTATAAAATAAAATAAAAAATAAATAAATAGACAAATATCGCTGGAAATAATATTAAGGAAAATTGGAAATTAGCCAACAGCGAAAATCATACACTAGAAATGACGTAGTTCAGTAAGCCACCTTTATGCACTTACGTTTCGTCGGAGTGGCATGACCCGGATTCGAACCGGCTACCCAGTTCGCCCCCAGATTACTTGCATAGCGCCTTAATCGCTATGGCCACATCCTCCATTGGCATAAAGATAACTCACTGAACCCGTTATCGACGCTGGCATGCCACATACATCTCACGTCGTGTCACGAGGCAGGAGGAGAAGATCTGCTTCTGCGTCATTGCCATGAATACTACAGCTCGAAAGACGCATCGGTAAAGGGAGGAGCATCCTGCAGATCTAGTATTAACTAAATAAAAGCTAGTGAGCGAGAAAATTATTGTTACATAAACCCGCCTTCATGCACGTAAGCCTCATTTATGGTGTAAATTAGACTGGAGCTAGCAAACCAGCCATATGCAGATCGCTGGCATATTGCACAATTAGCAATTTGCTGATTCGCCCACTGGCAGAATGGTGACTTATTAAATTCATCGATAAGGTCACAACCACCACAGGGGCTCCACGTAATCGAACTTAATAAATAAGCATCAAATCGCTGTGAATGGGAAGTAGGCCAACAATGTATTGTTATTGATTTAGCAAAGAATTTGATGGCTGGGCCTAATCATTCACGATGCTCATATTGAACATTGCAGTCAACTCGTTATGTCAGGAGAACATAAAGGGTTCCTAGGAAGGAACAGTGTTAAGGCTTTTATCAAGTGTCTGATGGGAATAGGAAGCCACCTGGTGAATTTGGTGTAACACAAAAAATTCACCCATCTAATAAGTAATTTTTTTTAATACATGGCTTTCATGACCCGGTAGCCAAGTCGGAAAAAAAAACGGGTGGTGTATTGACCTACGAAGTCTCTGACGCTGATTCGTATTACAGCACCATTCAAATTTTTATTTCCAGCATACTGGCTATGATGTAGATAATCACGCGGCCCGTAAAATGCTACAGTACATCGTTCCTATGGAACTTTACACTGTTGTTTATACCACGCGCCATGACTGTTTGCTGTGACGTGCGTATCACGTGACTGGGCTAGTCCAATCAGACGGCCAAACAGCCGCTGTTCTCGTTCGTCATTGGCTAACTCATGGTGACGTCACAGCAAACAGCCATTGCGCATGGTTTAGTCACAGTATTTGTAACGAACTAGTTTCATTCTGCAACATAAAAATGAAGGATAAATGAAGGATGGCTGCTTACTGCACCTCGTTATCTACAACGCATGACTTTTTCTGCGGGTTTATTGTCACCACTAACCTTCATACCATTTACGTAAATTTGTGTAATTATGACATCTTCCTGTTTGGTTTTTTTATTCGTTTTGAAATTCCCCTTATGAAAATTCGGTAAGCCCTGGCAGTGGCGTGGCGTCAGCCCCCGCAGCCCCCGCAGTGGCGGTAGGGCGCATAGCATTGCTGGGTGCCTTCGCATCATGATAAAAACTTTGACAATTAATTTTTTTTTCAGTTGATTAAAACGAAAAATTAACGCTGCGGACCTAAATCGCCAAAGTTTCTCCTAAGAATTGAAGGCAGGCATGCCAAAATAACTAAGGAAAATTAGAAGCTAAATCTTAGGCCATGCCAAAATGGGGGGGGGGGGAGGCGGGACACAAAAATTACTAACAAGGGCGCCAAATTCGCATCTGTTGCACTACGAATGCGAATACAAATACTGCACGAATAAAAGTTGTAAACTGCAAAAAAAATTACAATATTACCTAAAATAACAAAAATTAATAAGGCACACATTTTTTTTTGTGAGGGGAGGGAGTACATTTCCGTCCTCCTTTCCCCCAGATTCGTTTATCTTGGCCCGGCCCTGGTCTCTGTCACTGTAGGACTAGATTAGTTTCAGAATTGGGCAAGGTGTGCTATGCTGTATGATTAGTTCGGTTATAAATGTCTTTTTTAACATTCTTTTTCCTGGAGGGCACAATTTGAACTTTCGCAGGGAAGGGGGGGCGCACAACAAGCTAGCTACGCCACTGAGCCCTGGTCATACTTAAGACTTTAAATGTGGGGTCAGTGTGAGTTATCTTTATCTCTATCTTAAGCAAGGAAGGCTATGAAGGAAAGGGCACGGCAACACGTTGGGTAATTGCGCCCAAATCTCTCAAATCCTCATTTTGACCGAGAAAGCAGTAGACAAATGAAAAGCTGCACAGACATAACCAGTAGAAAACGTAGAAAAGGGGAGCGGAGGGGATGACAGCACTAATGAAGTAGGTGTGGGTAAAGAGCCACAGGAAAGAAATACAGAAGGTGTGGCTAAAGAGCCACAGGGGAAGAAAGCAATTGCTGATGCGGCTGAAGAGCTACAGAAAAACAATGCAGAAGATGCGGTTGCTAAAGAGCCACAGAGAATAAACGTCAGGCTCGGCAATGGGATTGAGGTTGACTGTGACTGAGATTAACTTTAATGACCTAGCTATCGACGCGCTATTAAGCCTCAACCCCTACCCCTCGGCAATGGGGGCTTGAGAGCACCATTAGGTTCCCCAGCATGGCAGCTTGAATACGTTTAAGAAATCAGCGTGACTTTGTAACGTTTTCTGGACGGCCCTATCCGACACTGCTTTAGAGTGATTTCGGTGCTTTTTTTTTTGTGTGTGTGTTATTAAATAACGTTAGCGAAACCCTTATTTTGCCTGACGTTTATTCTCTGGCTGTTTAGCAGCATCTTCTACATTGATTTCCGTGGTTTTTCATCACATCTTCTGCTTCATTTTCTCTGATTTTTCTGCCACATCTTCTGCTTCATTTTTCTGTTTACGTGTAGGTGCAAATAACCAATGCGTTGCCGTTCCCTTCTCTTCGTATCCTTCCTTCGTTCCTTCCTACCTTTAATTCAGCGCATGATTGCTGAAAAAAAAAACATTCGGTCGTTCTGAAAATTGCTTTCAGATTTCCTCGCTATTGAGTGCTAAACCTGAAGTAATATTTTATTTATGTGATGGATAGTGAAGCATCAGTTTCCTGAAGGTGTATTCATATATTTATCGGTTTTTTTCACCCATAAAAATTAATTGTGCAGCTTCAGAAAAACGTAGCTCAATTTCTAGTAAAAACGCCAAACGAAGACAGAAGAAAAATGCTGTAAACGAAATGCTGAAAACCTGGCGGAAAAAATCAATATCTTTTACTTTCAGTCGCACTCACAAGGTGGCAGCACTGACCAGACACAAACACAGCGTTCTGCTTGAATTCCACCCTACTGTGAACGAGCGTTTTTTTGCGTGCAACGAGGCTATTAGAAAATTCTGCTCTAATATTCTTGCAATATGTTTTTTATTTCAGATAATATATCTCCGTATGCTACGTCACAGATTAATCAAAACAAAGAGATGATGACATTTGGACAAAGAACATCGCCTCAGGTCTATCCACATATCGGTGTACGAGATGTAAGTATTCTTCAGTTGAGGCAGAATTTGATGTTGATCAATGTTGGTTAAAGTTATAGTATGGGTGTAGTCATCACAAAGACTAAATTGCTACAATAAACACCTGTAAAGCCAATTAAATATTTGGGGCATTAAATTGCTTCGAGGGCTCTTTTGAATTTTTACTAGGCCAAATCGGTGGAAGAAAAAGGTCTGCTTGAAATATTTTGAATTAAAAATATTCCAACTGTAGTGATATTGTTGAAGAGAATAGAAGAGACCGTGTCGGCAAGTAAGCTTAAAGCTTTTAAAAATCACAAATGGCAGATGATAACTGGAAGGAGCCACCATCGTGTTAGTTGTTTATTGCCGCACGAGGGAGGAAACCGGAGTACCCAGAGGAATATTTCATGCAACGGGTAAGAACAACTACAATTCCCGGTGAAATAGTTTTGAGACAGACTACATGACTGTGTGAGGTGTATATCTAAGACGACAAATACTCGATAATATTGTGTCTATTTGTTTGTGTCTGTTTATATGTGTCAGAGTGTTTGTTTATCTTGGAGTATAAATTTGGTTGAAACTCAAGAAGCATTGGCAATTTTTTTTTTGTAGTTTCAGCCGATCCTTGGAAAAACGGGTATTACAAATACATGTTTATGAGCCCTTGAAGTTAAAACTAAAAGAGCCATTTAGCTATTAAGACACGGTACCTTCAGAGTTTATACAGCCAAGTGTTTTACCTGATAAGGCCTTAACAGGGCTAAAAAGAATAAACAAAATCAAATTAACATATATTCAAGGCCTTAAAGTATAAACACACACGCTACATTCTGTATACATACCAATATTTTAAACAATCAACTCCCACTATTTAAGTAAGTGTACAACATTAACAAAAAATTTTTCTTTTTAATTGTGACGATTTATTGCCTTACTTTAGGAAGACATGACTCCATTTTACAGCACGCAGTACAATTCCTTCACAAAGGAACATTGATTATTAAACTTCTACTTTTTACAACAGATTTTAATACTTTTCGTTCATTCGGTTGCAAAGTAAACATACAACTGTTGAATTGTTGAATACGTATATATTAAAACTATAAATACACAATATGCCAACATTTTCAGACAGTCTG
Organism: Lithobius niger; assembly: GCA_023313725.1. Lineage (NCBI taxonomy): Eukaryota > Metazoa > Arthropoda > Chilopoda > Lithobiomorpha > Lithobiidae > Lithobius > Lithobius niger. Next base: position 21,516 of record JAHWFP010004108.1, read on the forward strand.
TATCATAGTTTACGTTCAATAATAATTCCAAAAGTAATACGAATAAAGCAAACAAATTGAGTGGGACTAAACAATGCGCAATGGCTGTTTGCCGTGACGTCACCACGAGTTAGCCAATGACGAACGAGAACAACGGCTGTTTGGCCGTCTTATTGGACTAGCCCAGTCACGTGATATGAACATCACAGCAAACAGCCATGACCAAGCTGTCGACATGCCATTAAGCCTCATCTCCCCCCCCCCCATGGCGCGTGGTATAATGCTATTTCGCAGTTGAGCTAGCACAAAACAATATAAACGTACAAAAAAGAATTTAGTTTAGTTTACCCTGTAATATTTAATAGTTCATTGTTTAGCATCATTTGATATTACCATTACTAAGTTTTTTATTTATTCATAAAGTAATAAAGTTAATTTTTTTTTCAATTTCCTAATGGGAATAAATAATGCTTCTTTGTTAGTGAAATAAGTTATTTAACTTGGAATGTGTTGCTGGCTATAACTAGTTAAAGTATTGGGCGAAAATGAAATTATTAATAATTCAGTAACCTGGTAAACGTACTTTTAATAGCAGGTGATCATTATTGATCAAGGTGAAAAAATACACGTTTATCTCACTAAAAGCATAAGCAAGAAATACTGAACTTTAAAGAAATGTTATGAAATTTGAAGTTAAGTTAAAATTGGAAGTAAAAGACCAAGTTGTTTATGTGCGTAGTAATTCTATTGATTTATTTTCATGTGCCAAACGTACTGACAAGCTTCACATAGAGTTTGTGACGTTCAGTAAACAAGCTTCCATTTTAAGCAAGCTTTTCAGCAAAGGCCAGGACATTTAATATACAACGAATTCAAGAAACCTAAAAGATAAAAACAATCAAAGAAACACCATTTCCCCACCTTATATATTTATCTTTTGTTTTTTTAATTCTTTATGCTTTCTGATGCTACATTTGCTGAAATTCTTGCAGAAAACGGTATTGAGTCTAATACCAAACTGTCGCAAACTTTGTGAATGCTTGCCAGCAAATTTGGCTTAAAAAATACAACTCTGTATGTGCTTTTAGGACAAGGAAATTGGTATTATTATTATCCGAATAAATATTTTAAACTGTCTGAACTGAAACCATCAACAAACAGTCATTGATAATGCGGATGGCTGATTTTCTACATGCTCTTATTTCACTTGTGCATGAACATTAAGCACTATGTTTATGCAAGGTATCTGTTGTATGGCGACATGGCAAAAATGTACTTAAATGTACAGAAGAGTGCATTAGGAAAGGATAACAAGCACAATATAATAATCAACATTGACAACTTGATTTTTGTATCGACACTAACTTATTCAAAACAGTGAAAAGGAAATTGCATAGACTTCTTTATTGCATTTTATTACCTTTCAGATGCCATATGAGGCCAAGCCAGAAATCACCAATGTGTAAATAATTATTAATGAAAAATAACCATTCTTTATTTAGGACGTACGAGAAGGAACATATCCAAGAACAAAAAAACAAGTTTCTCAGCAACTCCAACAGTGCCCTATAACAGAAGCTGTTTATACTGCAGGTAACCATTTAAGATTTTTGTTTGTAGCCTGCAGTTGCAGTAACATCTCTGTAATGTGTGGTGCAGTGGCAACCCGGACCACTGCACTGTGACTGAGGTTGGCGCTAATGACCAAGTTGTCGACGCGCCATTAAGCCTCAATCCCCCCCCCCTGCAGTTGCATAATATAAGTAATGAATAGTGAACTCATTTTTTTGATTGCATCAGTAACACTAGTTACCTTTCATTCCTGTAATTACTTTTTAAACACATATGTAAAGACAGGATGAAATCGACGTTCAAATGGTTCACTGTGAGCTTCCTGACCGGGATCGTATAGGTGAACCACAGGCAAAGTGAGCCATGTGTTCAGAGCTGAAAGCACGAAACCGTGACTTGCAATGATAGTCAGGCAGAAAATCATTCAGCATGTCGATTTGGTGTAAACGGCACATTGTTTATTGCAACTGAATCGTTGCTCAAATTGCGTCTCTTTTTAATTGTAAACTAAACTCAAAATGAGTACTGAGGTAGAAAATATAAACTATTTTGTATTAAAGAGTTTGCTTGTCAGGTGAGCAATTCATATGAATTACTTAACGTTCCTAAATTAACATTGATTGTGCATTGATTGCTGTGTTTTAAACGACAACGTATTCTTGGGTTTATAGTTTACCCTAGAACTTTGATTGTGCATAGCAGTTTCCTAACGCAATGAATCTAAACATTTATATGTAGTATAATGGAAGTAAATTTACCATGATGTGGAAGGAGACAGAAGGGGGTTGAACTCACTAACACTGTTCCTGCATAAATTCTGACAAAGAATTACTACTGTAGTGGCTACTCTGGGCGCATCAAAAATATGTCAAAACATTCCTTCTGGCGGAATCCAGTGTAGGGCAGCAGAACCCTGTCTCATCACTAAGACTGTTACAGATCCGGACTACCCGGAGAGAGAAAAAGTTCCGATAACAGTCTTAATGCGTAATGGGGAAACTTTCAAATGATGTCCACAGGTCCGTATCCAATGGTGTGCAGGATCAAAATATATTCAGATTAGCACGTTATTGTGTCAGCTGGACCCGGTGGAAGTTGCGAAATTACTCTGCAATTTCCCAATTTACAGAGGAAAAATTGTGTTAAAACTGCCAAAACTTCGGCTTACATACGAAAATAATTTATTTAACAGAATTGAATACAAACTCAAAAAATATTACCTACACACGACAAATGGGCTGCGTGAAATAGAATGTAACAAAGATGAAAAGCATCAGAACGATGTGTAGATTAAACGGATAGGCAGGTGGGCCTACCCCATGGGTATTTGGAGGCCTCAGCGTAAGGGACGTTTTGATACAAAAAATGCTCTACAAGATAAGTAAAAAAAGAACCAACCCAATATTTCATGTGTTGGATAACTTCCACAAATTGTCTTCTAAAAATATTCTTTCCTCCATTTTCACCTGTGGTGCTATTTTATGTTTATAGTTCGTTTAATTCAAGAGAAATGTAATCTCGTAAAAAATCGGTGTTTTCTGTGCACCTGCTACGCCCTTTATGGAGTGTTGGGCAGACGCAAAAAAATGACCGAGGCTGATCGTGCTTACAGCTGCTGAAACGTGCCGAGATATTCTGATATGAACATGGTAACCTGTTTCCACCTAATGTATCAACACAAAGTAACGTATTAAACTTTCGGCTAGGTTAAAGCCTGTATTCTGAACGATCACTCAAGTCAAGAGAAACTTAAAAAGATGCCTTCGAAATTGTTAGTGTTACTCACAACCAGATTCATTCCAACCGCTGTGTACCTCACCCGTTCGGTGTTCCGGTTGGATATAGCCCTAACTATTTTGTTGCTGCTTCAAAGGTTTCTTGACACTTGAGTGTCACACAGCTTACAAGCCAAAAGGTATGCCCATGGCCCATTTTTCCTTTAGACAAAATTTTGGGTAGAACTTTGGATTCAGCTTTCGAGCGTGTGATACCGTTTATCACTTCTATTAGCCTACTTGTACGGTCTTTATTATTCGTATGAATTAATTTTCATGAACTGCTTTGTGGTTGTGATTCTCGCTCCATCGCATAAATCCCCCCCCCCCAAAAAAAGAAAAACGTGTTGTTGTCTCACAAAATCTTTTATTCATGAGCAAATATGTTCAGATGAGTTCCTTGAACCTTTGGCATAACTTAACAATAACACATTTTACAAGTTGTAAACTGCAGGAAACTGTGCCTAAATGCGTGTATAAATAGGGAGTAATGAAAACTGTAAAAAACAAAATATTTTTGGTGTAGTCTTATTTCACCATTTTCCTTTATTGTTAAAATAAAAATAAACCATCCCTCGTTAAGCCCAGTATTGGGACAAAAACCTTATCAGTTTTCTAGACAGACGTTTCTGCATAAATGTTTTGGAAGTTTGCAATTTGTCAGTAGCTGACCTTGCCCAGTTACCACCAAAGGCTTCAGAAACTTCTGTAGGAGTTCCAGCATCTTCAAACTGCCACACGAACTACAAAACACTATTTTCCTCAGATGAGGTAGCAGAACAGCAATGAGATTTTTCCCGATTCTCTTCCACGAATGCTGACATTCATTAATGTAGAGTTGAGAAAATCAACGATGGTTGCCCAACACAAAAACGAAGTCTTTGCTTGTATACCTTAGGCTACCTCGATCTTGGTTGTTAATTATGAGGTGAAGAGGACTTGTAGAAATTATTGAACTTATTTTGCCCTGACAGATAGAACAGTCTATGCTCTCTTAAACAACTCGCACCAGGTAGCCAGCAACCATCGCTACTGTTGCAGTTTTCAATGTTGCTGGAACATCTGATACATTTTTGTTGGAAAAATATTAGTGTAGTAAGTAAGTAAGATATGTTTGTACACGAGCAGGCTGCCTCAGACATGGCCTGTTGCAAATTCGTAAAGCATGGTCTACTTGTTAGGAAAACCGATTGCCTTCGTTGCTGCAAGGCAGACTGTTCCTTTAATAAACTCCTAACCGAAATTGTCCAAACGTACAAAATGGCCCTTGTAATCTGCTCAAAATGTTGGTAATTGAGTCAGGAAGGAATAGGCTTGCAGGCTGGGAGGAAGACGCACTGCTGTGTGGCTTAGGCACTGAAATAAAAACGTAACTCATTTCAAGTAACCTGCATTTGAACTATGGTAATAATAGGAATTATTGATTGTTTTTTACTATTAACTGACTTAACACGTTAAGAGTACTTTAACGTGAAGAAGAAGCAGGAGTTGGCAGTAACAAGCCATGTGAGGAAATACAGTACTAATTTTAGAAATTAGGAAAAGATATCTACCCTAATCGGAATGTGAAGCTAAAATTTTTATTTTCCTTTAATATTCTTAAGTAACTATCTTTGTAACATTATGGCACCTGAAGTAAACTGTCAGTTTTGAACCTTCCGACACGTTTTAGGGGTGACACCTACCATTTTTGGGTAATAATTGGATGATCCTGGTAGCAGAATGTCTGGGTGGATCCATATTATTTTCAGTATTTCTTCCTATTTTGCACGTAAAAAATCTCAGGAAACTCCTAACAAGTTCGTTCCCCTCAGTCCCTCGATAGTTAAAAAGGTTGGTAATTGCTGCATTTCCCATTTTCTTTATTTATTAAGTTTGTTTTGGTAGTATATATCCTCACAAAGCTTCTTGTAAATGCCAACTGTCTGCTTTATTAAATTCGTATACTTAAATTAGTCTTTTTTTTATGAAAGTGTGTTAACTTCCTTTTTGTTCGACACACCTGGAACACTGAATTGAGGTCTGGTAACGTTTTCAGCAACTGGAACTATATCCCTCACGTTTGCATGATAGGAGGCTGCTATGATGCTAGTTTTTAATGTTGTTTCAAATGCTTGCATGCTGGATTTGGCATCTATAATGTCATTGTGGCCGCCTGGTTGGCACAGAGGGTTATGCAAAGCTTCAACATCATCTCCTGTCAGACTCCCACTTAGGACAAAGTGAAATCATTTTCTAAGAAGTATATGAGGCTAGCTGCCGAAGACATTGTTGTGAAAATGAGTGCATAGTTTCTCTACCAAGCCTTCATCTTTGCTGGTTGCTTCAGCCTGGATTTCTTTGATGTAGCCGAGAAAGTCACCTACCAGTGCTCGAATAGTTCATCAGAAATGATGCAAAAAGGACACTTGTTAGGATTTCTAGAGTGCTTTGCATTAGTTATGTTACAGACATCATGTATGTCAAACCACTGATGCATGTTCTTCATGAAGACAAGAGTTTCTGCTGAACTTCCTTTGTCCTTAATTTTTTCCGAAGGTAGAGACTCCGTAGTTTCTAATGCTGCAGTCACAGGTGCAGAAAATACTTGAATACCCCTTGCCACATTCATCCGTTCAGTGTTTATTGGGTAAACTACTTTCTTTGTTAGGTAACGTACAGGTTTAAGAAGTTTGCCGTTTGTTGCTTGGTAGTGGTAAAGCCATTGCAAATGTTCTGGTGAAATTGGTTTGCCATTTCTCTTCAGCATCTTTGAAATGAAACGTGAACGAACATTCTTTATCACATGACTTGAGTTATATGATAAGAATAGTTTCCTCTTATCTGGATCCATTGGATGAGGACTTGATGGCTCTTTTATCCCTCCACTTAAAAGCATCAAGCATAGCAATGTTTACACTTAAGTTATCGGTAACAATCGTCTGGACAATAAAACTACTTTCTTCGAGTGCTTGTACGACCTTCAAGGTTAGCGTCTTCAATTCTAACCCTGTTAATCCATTTGAGAAGAAAAACGCTATAGGTAATCTGTAGGGTGTTGATAAACATCGGAATATAAAGGTCTGAAGTTTATTTGCCAGTTTGTCCTTAATGCTTGTAGATTCTGTTGACGTTGTGGTTTTTTTCCCAAAAACATGTACAGCTTTCGGTCGTACAGCAATTTTGACTTTATTGACAGCTTTGCAATAATAATCAATGAACCGGGTTTTTCTTCAGGATATTTAAAACCGTTCAACTGTGAAGAAAGTCTCACTTTTACAAGGGGTGTTATCCCTCATTCACCACTTGGGTGGCCGATATACCTATTTAACGTTCGTTGATGCGGGAGGTGAAGGACTTCTCACCGTCTCATCAACCTGTAAGCCTTTGGTGATCGCTTTTGTATCAAGGTGCACACCTTTAAAGTGGTTTCTTGATAGTGAGACTTCAGTTTGCCATAGCATTTGATCTGTTCGTGTAGAAAATTTGCTCCCAAACAGCCATTTTTGGTCTCCCACACGATTTTATCTACATTCTTTTTGAGTGAATATTTGCGTCTCAGTTTTCAAGAGTTTTTTCTTGGTAGGAAATTTACTGTCAGACATTGAATCATTTTTTTCAGCCTTGTTGTGGCTTTATAATATTTTCCTGTTGCCGGGTTAGGTTAAGCTTTCTTTGGAAGATGCAAAATGTTAATTCTGTTGAAATGAGTTGATGATCACTGTCATACTTGTTTGCCAAGGAACTCTTCTGATGGAAACGACCATTACAATGGCAAGCCATAGTTGAACAGCTGTTTGTCTGCTTGTAAGCCATAGGCTTAGATACTTATGGTTCTTTCACACGAGGCCTCCTTAATGTCTTTTGTGGTAAGGCAGACTGTTGAATGTTGGCTTTTTTTAATGGTATTTCTTGAGAGTCCACGTCCACACAGCTCCTCGTTAAAGAACCTCTGAGCTGAGTTTGGTCTTCTGCTGTAGCTCATAGTTAAGGTCAATTGAAGCATTAGTGTGGCAAACATTAGTTAGAAGTTTATTTAGAAAAAGGGTTTCGAATTCCTCACCTGATAGGATGATCATGCTATAGCTGGAACAACGAAATGGCGAGGATCTGGAGAGGAAGTTACGGGGAACACTGTTCAAGGGGAGAGTGGAGGGGACTATGAAGTGAAGAAGTCTGGAGTAATGCACTTAGGAATGTGGATTCAAAATCTTCATCCGGATGAGGAATGGAGAATATCTGGAACGGGGTTCGGGAAACACAGTTGGATGGGGCGATCTGAGAGGACTATGTAAGGACGAAGACAGGAGTGGTACACCTAGAACGGAGAACGGGGAAACTTTGTCTGGAAAGGAAGATTCAGTGGATTTAGATTGAGAATCATCTCGGAAGGGTGGACAAGAACTGTTTTTTTTTTGGGGGGGGGGGGGGGAGAAAGAAACACATAATGAAGTTGGTTTCTCAGCATCAATGCTGTTTGACGGTTCTGTTAGCTCTTTTACATTTTTAGAGGAGTCGTCAAACACAGATATGTAGAAATAAATCTGGAGTTACTCGTGATATTTCATCCTTGGTGTATTTCTAGATCTTTATCAAAAAAATACACATCTTAAAATATCCTAAAATCCTAACCACATCTTATTGTAAAATTCATTCACAGTAAATGCAGGGTTCAAGTAATATGTATCTTTGTGGTTTGCATTGGTTGCTTAATGACAGCCAAGAGAATTATGGGCAAATAAATTCGATAAAATGAGCTAAAATTGACTGCGTTATTGTTTAGGCCAGGCAATAAAATGGCTTGACCCGGAAATAATTCCAAGAAACATGAAACTAAACAACATACTACCAAGAGTCCCGATGATTCCGAGCTGTGATCCAGCCTCCATTTGCAAAATACTACCCGTTTTCGCTTTTTTTACTAAGGAAAATCTGAAACACGCCAACAGCGAAAAACATACACTAGAAATAACGTAGTTCAGTAAGCCACCTTTATGCACTTACGTTTCGTCGGAGTGGCATGACCCGGATTCGAACCGGCTACCCAGTTCGCCCCCAGATCACTTGCATAGCGCCTTAGTCGCTATGGCCACATC
>JAHWFP010004108.1:30316-63978 GCA_023313725.1 Lithobius niger
GATGTGGCCATAGCGACTAAGGCGCTATGCAAGTGATCTGGGGGCGAACTGGGTAGCCGGTTCGAATCCGGGTCATGCCACTCCGACGAAACGTAAGTGCATAAAGGTGGCTTACTGAACTACGTTATTTCTAGTGTATGTTTTTCGCTGTTGGCTTGTTTCCGATTTTCCTTAGTATTATTTCCAGCGATTTGTATCTATTTATTTCGCTTTTTTTATACAGCCAAATCTATGCATTTTACAGGAAAAGGTTTCGAACGAAAGGTGTACATAATTGTATTTGCTACATAATGTCTTATTCTTAAAGGACATAAACCTATAAATAACGAAGCTTTAAGCAAAAAACTGGTTGACTAATTAATCTTTAGTCAGTAATTAACCAGCGTACGAACCATCCGTGGATTCGTGCCATGTGTTTTACACCTAAACTTATAGATGTTGAAACTACCATTTATTGAGTTATTTTTGCAAGTACTTTCATCAAAAATGATTGATTACCACAGATTTAAGTTGTTAGTTATGCACTCTGAAGTCTGTGAGGGAGTCTGCAGTGGGTGGTATGACGTTTGTGCCAAGGTTTATGCTTCTTGGAATTTTCCCAGGTACTGCCCCCTTTTTTAAATATTTACTGGCTTAGCTATGTTGTTTCAAATTACCCATGTTGTATGAGACAAACTACATGTCATGATTTAAAAGGTGTGTTGACGTATAAATTTCCTAATCACATGCAGTCCTCGATCAGAATACAGTAAGCCTATCCAAATGGATAAATGTGTGTTAAGTAAAGTGAAAAATCCTCGACCCGTTTTTCCTGTAATTACATCTAACGACTTGCTAAATTAAATTATAATAAAGAGTTTATTTATCAGTGCATGGTAATAAACAATTTATTTATATTTATAGATTACACTACTCCAGTATCAGAAGCAGAAACGATAAATTTAAGTACAACTATCAACCATTACAGTTCTCAACCTTGGATCATAAGGCCGACAGCACCTTATGACCAACATGGTGGGTATACACATTTTAATACTATCAGTCAAAGACTAAAAATACCCTTCCAATATAATCTACAACAATTTATGTAAATGGAATTAAGCCTTAGATATTTACAAAATCATTTCACTAATGACTTAATAACGAACTTATTGTCGTGAAAACTATGACGACTGTTACACAATTCTCTGTTTAACAAGGAACCATTCGTTATTAATGTTATACCACTTTTCTTCTTTATTTTTTTCGTGTTCGTAAATAAACAAAGTAAACTGTAAAGAAAATGTTATTCGGAACGTAAGCTGTCGATTTAATTTTCTTGTTAAAACCTAATATCAATGTTGAGCTTAATGATTGTGAACACAGTGTATAATTTGCACGTTGCAGCCGTAAGCGTATTTTTAAAACACCTGTTAACTTTTTGTGACCTCAAGTGAACTCAACACTCTATTTTAAGTAGTGCACATATTTTGGGTTGTGCAGTATTCTTAAAAGTTATAAAGCATTACCGTCACCCGTATAAAACTAGCAGTTTGGTGGTGGATTAAGAGTTAGATTGGTTGAACAGTTCATTTTGATAGGATGAGAGCGTGTTTGTAATATTATACTCCTGTGACTGAAGGTAGATATCGGATATTGCCTCTCATCGTATCAGACTGCACTATTCCGCAACATTGCAGTGCCCAATAACATTACAGTTTCAGAGTGTCCAACGACTTTACAGTTTTAGAATGAGAATATTTGTCCACTTCTGTTTGGCCAAGGGCGTTCTTAAATTGTATTAGTGTAGAATCTGTACAGTTAACAGATTTAGTCTACATAGCATTCAGACCAACAGGAGAGACTAGGTTGTTTAGGAAAATGGCTCTCTGTGACACTGCACTGCTATGTTAGAGAAGCTGAAAATGGTGCTAGAATGTTAGTGGAGGTCGGTACTTGTCTGAGACAGTTAAATGTGTAAACAAGTTGTTAAAAATACGGTTTAGATTTAAATAAAAACACATGGAGCACTACGCATTACACGAAATTGAAAAAAAAACACCTAATATTTCGAAGATTAAAAACGTGTCTTCATTTTTAAAGGTAAAACATTAAAATCAATGCTTTTTATTTAAAACAGTTAAATGTGTGCACCACATTGTGAAGGCCGATATTAATTCACCGGTTTTAAGCAAGAGCTGTTCATAGTTCAGATTCAGAGTTTCAATACCAAACAATGTCTAAGTATTCATAACAATTTTTTAATGAGCGATCGGTCATTCGTAATAGTTTTCCTGGCCACCTACCTAATAGATCAGTGCTTGCAGCGTGCAGGCCTGCCGACCGGACGTTGTACCATAAGTGTTAATTTTGGTTGTGGTTACCATGCAATATTCCGTTACCCTATCTGGCGTTCAGTGCAGTGCCCTAAAATAGTGACCCCCCCCCCACCAACAATGGTTGGCGACCATCACTTCCCTCAATAACGTATTCTCTCCTGGTAGCACCGATATTTTTTTTTACCTATTACTGCATATATCTAAACTGCACGCCAGACATATTTCCGAGAATATTTCGTATTGAGTAGAACAGATAGATATGGATGGATATCTCATAAACAATTTATCGCACGTCAGTTCCAGATTTACTGGATCATGGGCCCGAATCCAGTACTTCTAATGAAACGTCCCCAGATCTTCATACGAGAGGACAGATAAGACAAGAAAACAGAAGATCTTCTGGGAATAGAAATCAACTCAGAGGCTCGCTTTACCCAGGTCTCAGGTAGACTTATACCCATTATTTTGAATGGTGGTTTCAGTTTTCTATGAAGCCAACAAATGCCAGTACACTGATTTCCTGAACCGTCAAACAACAAGAGTCAACACACCAATGTGTTTTTTGTGCATGCACACATTTCATATCATGCATCATTTGGCATCATTAATCACTACATAAATTACTATCATTCTATTTAACAGCATACACTGAAATATTAAATATGGGATAAACAAAATCATGCACCCGTGTTTACAGTTTTTCTTTACTAGCCTAACAGAATTGTGGTTGGCAATACCGAACATTGAAATTAGCTTCCCATTTAAAATATCTGAATTTATGATGTCTGCTGTTCTGTCAACACATAAAAATACAACTTGTTATAAAGGAGGTGGATATTGTATTTAAAATTATTGGCAACTTTTAATGATTTGTTTTCCAGTATGCATTCGTTTTGTTTCTGTTTTTACTTTCTTCCACAAATTTATTCTCAGAATTTCTACATTAATAGCACAAATTGAGTTTGTAATGTTTTTATTTGTTAAAGTCACTGAACGAAAATAAAACTATAATAGGCCTAGTTTATTGAAAAAATATTTTTGAAAAATAAAATGTTCATAGTAATAGGAAACCATTTAATCATACGGTAATTTAAATTAAATGAAACTCTTGGGTTTCAATGCTATTTCGCCCATCTATTTATTTCTATTTCGGATACATCTTTCAAAGATAATTAATACTGCTAAGAACTCGAACTTTTGAAGGAAAAAAGCTGTTCAGCATTCATTTAAAGATGTTGATAGGTTGCCGAAACTGTGTCCTTGGTTAGAGAATTCTATGTTCTCATCACTTACAGCACAAAGAAATTTTACCTACAGTTTCATTTACATTTTGGCAAGACAGGTTTATAAGAGTAGCCTTGAGTTCAACTAAATGCACTAAATTCGAAGAGAGGCAGGTCAACAGACTGTTATCTGTGTAGGATATTGCAGGTCAATGTTAAACGTGTTTGTGAAAGAAATATTGCCTTCCAGAACCCAAAGAACTGCTAAAGTTCTTAGCAGTATTTTAATGATTTTCTAAAGAATTATTAATTGGCAGTATTGTTCACTGTTTGTATCTTATTTATTAGCTACAGACTGATTGGCCTGTCCGTGTTCCTTTCAAGTCAATATGTTTCAACTTCTGGAATGTAACGATATATTGAGAACGTTCCAACTGCAAACATGTAGAGAATAAAATTCAAATAACACAAAATTAAGAATTGTGGCAGCTCATCTCTCAATTTGGTAAACGTGTGGCTTTTTCAATAAACGAAATGAATAATGTGTGATTTCATTCTGTTAGCTTAATGTGCAATTGTACAGGAAATGAAGCAGAATGGAATTGTAAATGAAAATACACTGTCTTTACGTCTAGCACTTCTGCGGCTTTAAATACAGTACGTGAATGTAAAGTTGTAGTGATGTTGTAAACCATATTTACCAAAAAAAAAGTAACACAACTTGCAGTTAAAGGGATTAAGATGCTTATATTAACGAGATAAGCCCAAGTTAGACTGTTAAGTGATCTGGTATTAAAAGCTCTTCTGGTTGATGTAAGTAATACCTAAAAAAAAACGAATCATAAGCAGAGCTGAATTTGTTACATTGCTAAGTACCAGATTACTTATTTTTTGTACGGCTGTACTCTGACCTGTTTACGTAAGATTGTTAACAAAATTGATACCACACATTATTTCTACATCCTTAGAAACATGCATGATTTTAAGTAATGAACAAGACTTAGGAATTTTAGGATAATTTAGGATAAAATATTACAACAATAGTTTGTTTCGGACAAATGTTAAAGCATTTGTATGCATTTGGTATACATAACTAAGATTTTTCGTACAAAAATAAGCATAGTATTTCATACATTCTCACTGTTATCAACTTTATTTTTATTCAGTTCAGTTTAAACTCTCATAGTCAGTCACTCTAATTGTCATTTCATTTTCCATGAATAGTTGAGAGTTTAAAGCTAATATCATTCTAATCTTCCTTTGTAGATGTGATCCCAGTACAGAAGAGACCACATTTATATTCAACCACGCAGATTCCAAAGATGCAGGGTATGAAGAGGAAGACATTTCAGATTCAGAGTATGACAAAGGAATTTACAGTAAGATTTTGTAATGTTTTTAATTTGTTTATGCTCACTCACCAAAAAAAAAACGTGCATTAATTTACTGGGAAAAATTTAGAATAATAGTAAACCATAATTTAAATGTAATGAAACAATTGGATTATACTTCTATTGTGCTCATATACAGGTTGGTCAATAAAAATGTAGACGATAAAGAAAAATCGTAAATATTTTATTAACTGATATTTTGATGTTCTCATAAGTCAGATGTGTTAAGAAAGCTTCAAATTTTGTTTCTGCAGTATTGATTTCACTCTCGCAAACAATTTTAAAACTTCTATGCTCCAACACGATCTACTAAACTGCGGATGGTTAATAAAATTTAAGGAAACTGGAACTATTTTGAACCAAAATGCAGAACATTCAGGTAGTCCAGTGACAGTTCGTACGCCAGTGGTGAGAAGAAGTCCACGAATGTCTTGATGACTCTCGTGGCCTTCTTCTCACACTTTCACACAATCTCTCCACATTCACTGGCGTCATCTCTACCTCTCAACAATAAAAGAACGTCACAGCTAACAATGCTAAAGAACTTAACCTTTTCCCTGACAAACTCAAATCTTCCAGGAACTTTCAGGAACAGATAAACGACGACGTTTAAGCATTTGTCGCTGATCTGACAACGACGATTTTAATTTGGAGAATGTGTTTGTTCTTTTTTTTTTTGTGTGTGTGGTGTCACCTAAAGAAAAAAAGTCTTTAAACTTAACCCTAAATCTAGTCGCAAACTCAAGTTTTAAGCATTCATAGGGATATTTGGGCTGTAGCGCAAAACACTCTTTAGGCTCTCGTCAACAACTGCACACTTAGAATAGAAAAATGTATGCAATTTAGGGACTCAATTTGAGCATACATTTACTTCGTCAAATTAAAATCAACGTCATGTCAACAAAATTTCAAGTTTTCTTAACACATCTGACTTATCAGAACATGAAAATCTCAACTAATAAAGTATTTATGACGTTTCTTTATCGTCTACATTTTTATTGACCACCCTGTAGTTAGTTCTATATTGCATAGATTTTATTGCCGTTTCGCAGTATAGTTTTTATCCTGAATCTTCCAGGTCACCGGTAAGCCTGGAAGATTAAACCGGTAATCCAGATCCGGACATCTGGTCAGGAAATCTGGTCAGACTCAACGACACGGTGACTCAAACTGACCGAATAACCAAGTGAACTTTACTGAACTTTATTTAAAATTTGGTTGTTACTGTTTGTGATGCAAACCTCGAATGCCTTCATAAACTTCGACAAAAAAGGACTTAACTTGGCTTCAACGAGTTGAACCGTTCACTAAATCACTGAAGCATCCTGGCCCCTAGGTAACCAATTTTCCTGTCTCCTTGTCTAAAAAAGTGACAGGTCAAATTTGTTTCACAGGGTTCTTCATCCCGTGTAACAGTTATAATTCTGACTGTTGTTTGGCAAATGCAGGATTATTTGAAATGACGTCAAGTCTGAGCCTTTGTGCCGTTAATCCTGTTGAGGCTATATTAATGCTTGAAAATAATCCCATATATATGTCCTTAATAATCTTATAAGTAATTTATTCTTTTGACAAAGAATTTAGGAAAATAATTGGAGCTCGCATTAAAGATACAGAAAGCAAGGATTATGTTTGTCAAGAAAATGTGCCCACAAATTTTTTGCGGGAGTTTTTGATTTTTTGTCTCAGCAAATTGAAAAGAACGAATCAAACTTCAGATTCTGGAAATTGTGACTTCCAAATTTCCTACAATCAACGTGGATGCACTTGCAGCAGCTGTTCCGAAAAAAAATTGGGATGATGGAAACGAAATTGATCCAAAAAAGATGAACGGAAGTGCAAAAAGTTCTGTTCCCAAAAACTAAAAACCGTCAGCCGAGTCCTCCTGAACAAGAGACCCAAATCTGATTGATCCACACTGGATGTCATCCCATTACCTTTGTACGGCAGTTTGAATTAAATTAATTGTTTCTGATAATTACATACTAGTCAGAAAAACAAGGTAATATTTCAACTTTAAAAAATGCACATCGGACATTTTTATAAGAAATTTCACAACTTCTCACATCGGACATTTTTATAAGAAATGTCACAATTTCTTTTCTTTCTATCTTTTTCTTAATGTATCAAATTTTTACGAATCTATTCGTTGCAAGTATTACACCACAGCTCTTCGATTGAAAACTAGCCATCGAATTCATCTCGGTTTGACATTAAACTAATAAAAACGGTTCTTTGTTTGTTTTTAGAATCCGACACACTACGATATGAAGACAGTCCAACAACAAGAATGAACCCGTCCCCTTTAATTCATAGGTTTGTATCATTCATTTAAGAATTAAGAACAATGAAGCAAAATTGATTATACACAAGGTACAGAATTAACGAAGCTAACAGTCTGCGTTACAAAATAGTCCTGTGAGAAATCAATATGCAATAATCTGAGAAAGATAGAAAAAACAGTGGGCGAGGCCTTCAGGCAAACTTGATGAAGGGGGTGCCATTGAGAAGTTCAACACAACCTATCCAGCTACAATTTAAGCACGTGTATCATACACACCGCATCAGTGATGTGCGTGCAACCATTATTTTGTGTAAAGAACCGATTATTGTGTGCGCGGTGTATCTTGAGTCCTGCAAGTATTTTGTGAGCGGCAACGTCTTCCTGGATGGGGTGGCTTTAATCGATGGCCGCCATTGTTTTTGTAACCATCTTGGATATCAACAAGGCACTCTGCTACTGAAAACGTACAATCGATTATCTGTGTTCGTTCTGCGGAGAACTCAAGATAGGCCGCGGACACTATAACAGCTTCGACTCATGCTGGAAGAATATACTATTGCTGTTAATAAGCGTCGTATTATGAATGTTGTGATGAAATTTAGCGAGATGGAAAAGTGGAAAACCTGCTTTGGCGAGTTACTAGTTGGTCGGTTTAGTGTGTTGTGGCACTATTGCAACATTCAATTGGCAGATCGTGTATTGTTGTGTGCGGGGCTTTGTTCTGTTTTTTCGACTTGTAAAGCATCTGAATGATATGTACCCATTTGCAGGGCCGAATTAAACCTTGTAGACGCCTAATGCTTAAGATTTATTGTGGCCCTATTCCCCCCCCCCACCACAGGTCCCGTAATAAAAAAGGAGTTTTCTGTTTTTGAACAACAAATTTTCTTGTAAAAAAAAGTAAAAGTCATACTTTTAAATTTTAAATAGTGCCTTATTTTGTTTTCCGATGACCATGAGACACCTTTGAGGCCCTTTTCGGTCTGTGGCACGGTGCTTCAGCACCCAAAGCAGCCCCCCCCCTCTTAATCAGGCCCTACCTATTTGTATCATAAGTTTAGGTGACCAAGGCCAAGATTTAGGCCAAAAATTAAAACTTATGCTTGCACATTTATCCGTGTGTTTTGCCGGTCAGGTGGGCAGTTTTGTTGGTGCTCACACCTTTCCAACACAGAGTCAACATTTTTACGAAAGAAAAGACAACTGCCCCAATTGGGAGTCGAACCCAGGACTTCCTGCCTACTAACCAGGTGCTTTAACCATTGTGCTACTGGTGCGGTTCCTACCTAGAAGCTGCAGACGGGCCCAGGACCTGTTCAACCTTTCTCATTGATGGCCTAACGGCCTAACACACACAAGGAGGGAGAGCAACATGCTTCTTGGCCTCCACACAAGAAAATAATGCTAGCAATAAATAAAGAATATATCGAGTTAAGGGTTAACGAAGCAGTTTGGATTAAAGACTGGCCTTGTCATAAGCAGGAAACCGTGGGTTGAGTCCCAGCCAGGACAGTTGTCTTTTCTTTCTTTCTCAGATTAATTTATGTGGCACCCCGTCAAAACAGAGCGGAAATAACGGCGCAAGACCAAACAGCGACGTCATAACAGTGCGACGACAATACTGCGCACAATACGGCAGCGCACGACAAAACAGCGTGACGGTATAACAGCGTGACGACAAAATATCTTAAATAACTTAAAATCGGCCTCAGATGTAAAATTTTTATCCAATTTACGTGAACTTCTCATCTCAACTTAGCTTAAACCATAAACACATTTACTTAACCGCGACCCTATGTTATTTCCCTAATGACATTAACATCAAATCTGCATTCGGCTGGAGGATTGAGGCAAATCAGGGCAATTGTCTTGAAACTCATTTACCACCCGAGTCTGGTATGCGTGCTGTCATGTTTTTAAAAGGTATTTTATTCACCCCTTATAATTTAATGTGATTTTTGTGTATTTATTGAACATGGAGTCTTAATTCCAGCCACATAACGTTTCTTAATTCTGTTTTTTTTTTGTGTGTTTTCGTTACAGGCATATAAATAATTATTATGATGATAACACAATTGCTGTATAACACATACTTATTGCTGGACTGGTTATTTTCAAATTCTACTGAGTGCTCCGATCGAGCTGCCTGAAACGCAGCTTTTCCCTTTAAGGGCAGGAGTTAGGATACAATTTTGCTACCATGCAGAATTTCAGCATCCAAGGCGGATAACTTTATCCAAATGTGACATACTGAATCTGAGGACGCTCAATTTATACCAACGGACTTCCAAACGTGTGTGAGTGAGTATGGACAGCAGCTTGTTGCATTCAAGACAGTGTATCATCAGTGTCCCTTTTTATAACTCGAAACCAGTGGATTCGTAACATTCTATTTGAAAAGTATATCAAACTGCTCGGTTATGGCTGAATCAAAAAGACTAAAGTTGTGAGTACAGACTGAGTGTGTATATATTAAAGTGTGAAAGACAAAAAGGAAACTACGTTCGTAGCTGAAAAAGAAAGGATATCATAAGATCTATAGTTTATTGAGAAAAGAACATAAAATAGAATGAATTGAAATGTTTGAATGGGTTTCATTGTGGCAACCGGTTTGTTGGGGATCTTCATGACGAGACTGGTTCTACTTATTGTGGCACCTTCTGTTGATAGAATAAATGATGGCTTTTGATACAAATTGCGTGTCATTTTATGAATTTCTGAAAGATTTGTTTGTTTCTGACGATACATGAAGAAGATGTTTCACCCACTTTTTTTGTCAATTTTATTTTCATTTTCACGCCGGCCAGGGTAGCGTGAGAGGCTACCATGCTCCTTCAGCGGATATGGGAACTATTCTGACCAATTCTGGACAATCTTTCGGCCCCTACGATGATCGGAGGTTTCCCGGATCGAATCCCCGGGTTGGCACCTCCCTTTACCAGATATTTCTTCTTTTCTTAAAGTCTGGTAATGTTCAAAATTGAGCCGGTTCAGCCATACAAGCATTAAGTTGCTTCGGCTGACTTAAGGCTCAACGAAATTAATTTTTAAAAAATAAATAAAATTTCAAAAGTTAAATCTACGCAATAAACATTTCTACTTGGAAAACACGTATATTCTGAGAAGTACACTAAAATATTTCTGCACATTGAATGTAAATTACAAACGGTACCTCTATTTCGAGGGTATGCTATATTAACAGTAGCCTAAGCATTTTTAGCTCACTCTTTACAACTTTCTATTATGCCAATGGGAATAAACAAATCTAAATTATTTATTTGTTTTAGGTTACAGATTTCGCAAGTTGACCGTTGTCAGTATTTATTTGCTGTGTATGCGTGGGTAAAATTACGATAATGCAAAACAAAAATTAAATAAAACAAAGTATTTTGGGTTGAAATGCGTAGAAGTCAACTATGAAACAGAGTTGCTGCACCAAAACAGGTCTAAATAAAATCCAAGCCATAAATTGGATAAAACAGAACTTTTTCATTATTCTGTTATTCACTTGGCTGGATCCGTTGTCATAAGCAGTTGATACAAAGTAAGGCCTGAGAAATCTCATTGCTTGGGGAAAATAACCCAGATATTCCGATTTGGTTTAAATAAACTTGGACTTAGTTAGTTTTAGAGGTATGGATTTGTTTGCTATTGAAAAATCGTAAAAAGCAACTTGTTTTCTTGACTGTTAATGATATTACGACAATATTGACTACAGTTGTTTACTCCAAATCCGCACCACTAAAAGGCTAATTTTAAATTGATGGTCGGTTGGATGGCTGGGTCATAAGCGTTGTTCATCTTCTTTTCTGGAAGAAACACGCTTTATACCACGCGCCATGGCTGTTTGCAGTGACGTGCATATCACGTGACTGGGCTAGTTCAATCAGTCGGCCAAACAACCGTTGTTCTCGTTCATCATTGGCTAACTCATGGTGACGTCACGGCAAACAGCCATTGCTAATGCTTTAGAATTACATAATGCACAAACAAACAGGGTCCGAAGGACAAAACTAACATTGTTTTTATTAACGCCCACTTAGATTTTTGAAATAATTAGGTTTAACTATCTTCTTAAACAGAAGCCCTCTCCCTAATTTAAATAAAAATGTATCAAATCAAAAATGGAGAGAAATCTGGGCAGCCTTACCACAAAACCAAATTTAACTGCTTTTAGAATATTTCGAAGTTTGTTTTGCTTTACCTAAATTGCCACATCTGGCAAAATGACGCTTAATTTATTATTCAGGATTTTTCGGCAATACTTTACTATTCATTAGAAGTTCGTTCTAGCTCAATAATTTTAGCCTCACATGCTTATCATTAGTAGCTTAGCAAGAACAACGTTCTCAAACTTACTTATTAAGCTTTTAAATCATTTCGTGTTCATAATATAGCCTCGGTCATTTACAAAGTTAAACCTCTGGAAATAGTGAGATGGTAGGGATAAGGTAGCGGCACACATGCACTCCGACTTAGCAAAATAAGTAAAGGATTTGATTTCAAAAGCTGTTAATATATTTAATATCTATCCGTACAAATACTCGCAAAATTGCTATGTCGTAAAATTCGTGAAACATAAAATATGACATCCAGGCTGGCAATTTGAAGATTCAAACGATTAGGTCAATCTTTTAATCATAATAACAGTTTGTCACAATAGCGACAGGTCAGGCAAAGACCCTAGGATCACTAACAGCCAGCCCAATTTAAAAAAAAGAAGAAAATATCATATAAAGGTATTAATTTGGCTGTGGGAAGGTCAGAGGGATGAGGTATGGGGACACGATGGTTGGTTGGATGGTCAGGGGATGAGGTATGGGGACATGTTGGTTGGTTTCTCTTCCATAAACTCCAATCTTCCATTAATTTTGAAATCAAATGACTGTTCATTGACAAAAATAATTAATTAGCACCATAATATAAATGAACAGTTATTTTAACTACAACTTCGTCCAGCACAGATTAAGTTGGCATTGACTAAATACAAGGAACTATGCTGTCTTTAACACTTTCTTCCGTAACAATTCAAAGAATTCCCTTAATTAAGTAGTGAAAAACCTATGTCGCAAATCTTGTTTACTTGCATGTTTGCTGGGGCCATTGGCCAATCTTAGTCTTGTGTGTCTAATCTTACATAGGTGGACATTATCTATACCTTGTAATTATATTTCCGGTTCCTGCCTCCAGAACATTCTAGAACTTTCCATTATCCATAATACCCTGGCTATTTCGCGGTTGTCATGGGTTACCAAAAGGTATTTAAGCAAGGGGCCCAGCATGGTAAAATCAGAAAGCCTTCGGGCCGGCAAACTGGTTGGTCGTCCCGCAACCCCTGCTAGGTTTCCTAGTTAGGGGTATTTTTGGCTGTTAGGCCTCTAGTAGGCCCAATTTTGGTTAGGCTATTTCCCCCCAACCTAAAGTAAACCTAAACAAGCCTCTTTACCCAAACTTAACCCTAAAGTTCCCCAACCCTTTTCCCACTTTTGGTTCAGTCTAATTTTGGTTTGCCACTCTCCCACTTTGTTATTTTTCGTCAACCTACGAACTAAATAATTGGGTCTTGTTTACCAAAAACGAGGAATTGTCACAATGATAGACGGAATGACAGTTCAGACTAAGTGCAGCAATTAGATTTCATTTATTCGTGCAAAGCACACAAACCTTTCGCGCAACTTCAGGCAGCTACACCGATGTGGAGAAAATGGAGCCGTGTTCCCGAGGCCAGGAATGACTGGCCACCTTCCCTTTCTTTTGCCAACATCGCCTTTTATTGCAATGTCATTATGTTACAACAGTAGAATATTTACATTAATAATACCGTGAGTGAGGTATCATCATCAACAATGTGATAACTTCTGCAATCCAGGTAAAGGAAGCCAGCCACGGGTTAGACGGGTAACCATAAAAGTAAAAAATTAGATCTAAACTTTGAACATCAATAGAGCAGCGTCAAGTGACGTCATATTGGCTACAAGAGCGATACCTGCAAGGGGCACTAGGTTAAACAACGACACTTCTACTCAAGGCAGTGTTTTGAGAGCGGTTTTCGTAGGCTTAAAAAACCGTTGTTTTCTTCAAACCCTTATGCCACGAGGTTGTAATCGGAAAATAAAGATTCCACTTGCTTAAAAAGTCAGCAACTGCCAACAAATCGACAAAAATCGCGCGTTTTAAGCCTAAGAAATCCGGTCTAATAGCATTGGCTTCAGTAAGACGCTCTTCTTTTCCCCCACCAGTGCACCTTGCAGGTAACCCAGTTACTGGCTCCGCCATAGAGTTATATATAATAATACTACGTCGTGTCAGTACCCTGTGTTTAGCGGACTGCAATAGCACCAAAGGGGGTCGGGGAAGGTTTAATGACACTGAAGAACAACGTTGTAATTACAAAACAATAAAATTTAAATAGGATTCACAAAAAAGGCCGAAACGATATGAATAAAATAATAAGACAAAAATCACGACGTCCATTCCAGGATGTGGCAGTGTGGAGATGATAACTTCAACCTTCCCGACCATTCTTCATCCCCACAAAATGACGTAATTGTGGTAGCCAGTCTCGAACCAGTACTGGGAAAAGGAACCTTTCATGATTGCTGAAAACACAATAGGATTAATGCATCGTACTAACAAAAATTACACAAAACAACATGAGTGTGCCGAACAAACCCAGATGCACGCCGATATCCAATTCAATGACTAGGCCAAGGATTGAGCTAGGAATGTTTACAGTAAGTGTTTTACATTAGTGTTTACTCTTTCCGTTAATCAGTGTTACAATGGCACTTGAATAAGCAGACGAACTATTGTATTCCGTTGTCAAAGAGGCTAGAGGGGCTATAAGCCTAACCAAGATTAATTCCACACTGGTTGGGCAATATAAACCGTTTGCAATGCTATCGCTAGGCCCACCTCCAGTTCTCACAGCGTGGCGCTAGCAGCGATTACAGTAAGCAGCGGCGCCAAATTAGTATGGCAACGAGAAAGAAAACGTTGTGTCGATTTCATGTCTCGTGCTATGATTCAAACGTTTGCCAACAGAACAAATTCCTTAAAAGAAGATTCGTGAAACACTACAGGCTTAACGCCTGGATACGAGAAATCTTACGAAATGATCAAGAGTTGACAAAAAACGATGTTGGTATGGCGCTCCACTTTGCATCGGTTAGTTCTACGTATGTAAACAAGCGAGCGGTCGCATTGAAATGCATACCCGCATCTGACCACACCCTGTCAATGTATTATTGTGTGCGAGGCTTATCTTGAGTCCTGGAAGTATTTTATGAGCGGCTACGTCTTCCTGGAGGGAGCGGCTTTAATCGACGGCCGCCATTGTTTTTGTAACCATCTTGGATATCAACAAGGCACTCTGCTACCATAAATGTACAATCGATTATTTGTCTTCGTTCTGCAGCGAACTCAAGATATGCCGCGCACACTTTAACTACGTTTTTTTTCTCTCGTTAATCCAGGATTTGCACACGCTTCAGGGGAACACGTGTTAATTTATTGTAAACAGTTTTCGCCTCGCCATGATTTTGTTGTTGAAAGTAATAAAACACTGCTGAAATCACGAGATGGCGTCTGTCCCTCTACGTCCCTGCTGTCAGTCGACAGTTGTCATAAAAAGTCCAACAGTTTTTCGTGTGAGTTAGTATGGCTAATTTTAGATACATGGAACTGCGCTTGCATTTATTTCTTCATTCGTCTTAGTTTATTTTTATTAATTAAAAACATTAAACGTATTTAATTTAAAATTTCACAATGTATTTTGTTTGTTTGGCTTTTGGGCAGCTGAATTTGGATGGCTTTCCTGCGTTACTTGTTGTTGCCTGGCAACTACTAGGGGAGGATGTGAATGGTACGTTGTGTAAAACCACTTCGTTTTTAAAAGCATTTCTACTGGAGTAAACATTTTCCCACTTTACTGTGTTACGAGAGGAACCGTAAATCATCTATCTTCATTGTTAAAATCAATTATGTGTTACACGTAGTCATAACAATGTCAGGAAACGAGACCGTATCACATGATTCCGATTGAATTCAAAACTATTGCATGGACGAGCTCGAATCGACCATATTTGCAGCGCACTCTCGTGACAAGATCTGTCCCCGGGACAGGCTCGTGGCATAGCGCTGTGAAACCATATGAAGCGTACAGGGTGGTGCAAAAGTATAGAGATGCCTACTGCCATTCCATATCTAAGAGGAGAACCACGAAAATGCACATACATATACACGGGTGAACACGAAACCCGTTACACGACTGTAACTTGAGAAGTAATGATGGTAGCTTAATGCGGTCAAAAATTGACTAACAAATTCGCAAGTTAACAATCCACCGCCAATCTGTTCAACTTTCTGGGGTCGTCCCTAGTGGGGGTTCAGGGGCAAAAGGGCGTTTCTCAGAAGTTTCAAATGGGAAAGGGGGGTCGAGTGAAACATTTAAGTCGAAAATGAGTCGTTCACTGCCGGATTTCTTTAAACATAGAAAAATCGAGTTGTTGCGAAGTGGGTTTGGGGTTTTCCTGATTGCGTGTTTCAGGAGGAGGGTTCATACTTCTATTGAGAGTGCAAGCGATGTCTTGGGAGCAAGATTCCAGGGAGGTGATGGTATGAGGGGCGGCTTACTTGTGAATGATGGCCAAAAATTTGGAGAGATGATTGACAGGATGACCTGATTTGATGAGATGCGTTTCCAGGCCAGTAGGAAGTGGCAGAAATGACTTCCGACTGGAAGGGACGATATGAGGGTGGCGTCATTGATTACTGTGGGTTTTGCTTCTTGCTCGGGAACTAGTGACGGCTGCAGTAGTTGGTGGTAGTGATGAGGTAGGTTTTACCTCCCATGCCGCAGTTGGATGATTTCCTACGAAAGGGCCGGTTGTCAGAGTTTTGTGTAGAGTTGGAATTATCTCGGTTGTAGTATAAATGGTAGTTGTTTTTCAACTTCGTGTTTTCATCACGATAGAGGTTTTAAAGGTTTGGCTGTTTTTTTTTAGTAGGTGTTAGAGGCTGGCTTGACCTTAACTTTTGGCTTTCGGGAGGTGTCGAGCGAGCTTTGGGATGAGACTGTCAACGAATGGATCGGATTCGTGAATTGGTTGATTGTGAAGAATGTGGTGTGTTAAATCGTTCAGGTTCAATGAGAAGTTCAGAGCCGCTTTGCGGAGAAGAAGCGTGGAGTTGAAAAGAGCTTGATGTTGAATGTGGTTGTTGAGGTTAAAAGCTATACGCCCTGCTCCTGACAGCAACATTACACCATACAGTCATAAAAATCACAAATGCAACGACCACTGATCTCAAATTTGGTAGACTGGTAATTGTTTCTCTCATTACCAGTCAACCAAATTTGAGATCAGTGGTCGTCAGTGCGTGTTTCCAAGATGGGGGGGGGTGCAACTGAACGTTTGGTGGAAGGGTGTTACTATTTTGTATATACGTTTTATAGTAAGTATTGGTGTAGGTGTTTGGGACCGTGTGTTCTCATTTGGCTCATTGTAATGCTTCATTTGTCTTTTGTACAGGTGACCAAGGGGGAAAACTATCCCCTGAAAATTAAATGCATTTGTGATTTTATGACTGTGTGGTGTAATCTTGCTGTCAGGAGCAGGGCGTATAGCTTGAAAAGAGCTTTTGCGAGCCAGTTAAGGGAGTGGAATGAGACGAAGGAGGCTTTCTTGAAAAGTTGGTTGATTAGGCCATAGAGGTGGTTTGTTTCCGTGCGGCTGGATTCGGAAGATAACTTCTTGCAGAGTGTGTTGATGAAGGTCTGAATGACGTCGGCTTGTGCAGCCGCACAAAGGCCAAGGCGGATGATTCTGTCATTGTCTTTTGAGGATTGCGGAGGGGACTTCCATCATTTTGGTAATGACCAAAGAGGTCCCAAAATCCATTTTTGCTTCGGCGGTGAGGAACTCATTTTTCTTGCAAGTTGCGAAATGTTCAGGGTGGGTCGAGCCGACTCCGAATGGCCGAAAGAAACAATTTTCACGACCTGGGTGTGGTTGAGGAGGGTCTTTGTTTAGTTCGAAAGGTTCTCTTTTGCCTACGAAAAAACTGCCGTTGCGTAGAAGGGTTGTAAGGAGAGTGGTGGACTGGCCTAGCATCGTGCGTTTCTTGGCGAGACGGTCATGTTGACAGAAGCCGAATTATAAAAACTAGAAGAAGAATTCTGTTGTGCTACCGAGTGTCTTTGTCATCCCATTTGTATCATCAGATGACTTTCTATTTATAATGTTACCTTATTTGGTCGTGGGATTCAATTCGGCGTCCTCTTGGCTTACAGCCGACCATTCTGACCAGTTTTGCTGTGTTTGCTGACATTGGGATTCACTTTTATTTCCTTCTGCGTATAGTGGCATGATCTAAAAGTCGTCTGTTGATACGAAAGAGGGAATTATTACATCATTGCGTGTTAAATAATGTAGTGGTCCTCATTACTACACAGGGTGGGGCACAAAGGAAGGGCCACCCTTGGCAATCAAAGATGGTTAATGTTAGGATAATGAAACTTTGCATGGTATGTAGGCGAACGCGGGGCCAACTAACTATGAATCGATCACTGACCTTGACGCATATTTTCAAGGTCATCGTGATGCTAACTTTTTCACTATGCTTCTTAGAACCCCAGTTTAAATTAGAAACTTGTAGACAGTGTTAAGGCATGGCCAATGCAAAAAACAGAACGAAATTCGGTACCTAAGATTAGGAGTTACGGGAATTACAAGCATTATTCTGTTGTGCTGGCCAAGTGGCTTTCCTGCCAAACAGTTCTGTCAGGCTCTTTCGTACACCATGCATTGTATTGGTAGATAATGGTGTTGGCAGCATACGCAAATTGGCATACTTTATTAACCGTGATCAGCTCTGAAACAAAATCAGAAATGTTAACCTGAGGGAGGAACAACCTTAGTTTCATTTTCTAGACGACCACGGTGACTAAACTATGCCAACTTGCATAAGATGCTGTAGTTTGCAGTACGATTCAGTTTATACGTGTAATGTAGCAGAGTGTGTTGAGCTATAGTGTCGAGTCATCAGTATATCACTTGCTGTTTGTTTCCAAGCATGCTTCATGTACTTTGAGGACCACTGGACTTAATTTTACACTCACTGTTTGGCAGGAAAGCCACTCGGGAAAGCAACTCCTAAACTAGCGTACCGAATTCCGTTCTGTTTTTTGCAATGGCCATGCCTTGCCAATGTCTACAAGTTTCTAATTTAAACTGCGGTTCTACGAAGCATGGTTAAAAAGTAAGCATCACGATGACCTTGAAAATATCCGTTAAGGTCAGTGATCGTTTCATGGTTAGTTGTCCCCCCGTTCGCCTACATACCATGCAAAGTTTCATTATCCTAACGCTAACCATCTTTGCTTGCCAAGGGTGGCCCTTCCTTTCTGCCCCACCCTGTATGAAATGTGCTTGGGAGAAAAAAGCAAATGAACAGCATTTGGCATGCACATACTGCCACACTAATATTAAGAATTAGAAAAACAACTTTATTTGATTTAACAGAACAAAAAGTTGTGAATAATTTCTTTAATAATTAAAGGTGCTTTATTATTAAAAACACTAAAAAGACGATAATTTTTGCCCGTGGTTGTTTTGTTTTTTTGAGGGGGGGGGGGGAGGGAGGGGACAGATTTTTTTCTGAAAATAGGGTAGTTAATAATTCTATTCCGGGCTTCCAGTTTTGGTGTGTTTTTATTGTATGTTAAATTATACAAATGTGGAGTTTTAAATTCACAACGTTTAAATACTCACTAAAAAGAACATTTTAACACGCGCTTTGAAACAGAGCATCAGAAAACGGCACCTGTTTATAAGACGCGAGAATGTGGCAAGGGCCACCTTAGGGGATACTATTCGACCAGTATGTTCAGAAACCCCTTCTTGTCTTTTCTCCCTCTGGCACAGAGTGGAAACATCCAAAGCTACTCCAAGCCTACATGTAGTAAATTGGGTCAACATTAAATTCTGCAACCAAACGTATACAAGTCTTGGTGAACGAAACAAGCAGTCTGCATTAAAGATTGTAAGGACACACTACACACTGATCTGAGAAAGAAAGAAAAGACAGCTGCCCCGACTGGGACTCGAACTCAGGACTTCCCGTTTACTAGCCAGGTGCCTAACCACTGCGCTACCGGGGCGGGTTCTGGCTACATGCTCCATCCGAGCTAAGTAGCTGTTCAGTCTTTCTCAGTGGTGACGTAGAGGTCACAAATATACATACAAGGAGGGAAAGCAACATTGTTTCTTGGCCTCCACACTAGAAATAATGTAAGTAGTGTGGTGGCCAAGAAGCAGTGTTGCGTTCCCACCTTGTACATATGTTTGTGACCTCTAGGTCTCACTGAAAAAGATTGAACAGCTACTTAGCTCGGCTGGAACCTGTAGCCACAACCCGCCCCGGAAGTGCAGTGGTTAGAGCGCCCGGCTAGTAAACGGGAAGTTCTGGGTTCGAGTCCCAGTCGGGGCAGTTGTCTTACCTTTCTTTCTCAGACTAGTGTATTGTGTATCCTCACAAGGCCAGTATTTAATGCAGACTGCTTGCTTCGTTTACCCATTACCTTGTGGTTTCTTCTTTAAGTTTTGGTAGTTTCCTAGTCATGTACATTTGTTTTCAGAATTATTTATTTAAAATTTTAGTGGTACCAACACAAAATATGTTGCGGCCGTAAGTGTGGCCACCATCTTTACCATGCCTACACCAACATCCCAATGCGATTGCGACTGTTTATGTGATAAAGTCAAAGACCATCTGACTTCCGAACCACCTCCGTAAAGCCATTCCGTTTTTGTTCCGGCAGATGGGAGAAAGCACCACTAACGGATTGATGACGGCGAAATTTGACTTCGTGGTCGTGAAAACAAGAAACAGAAGTCAGCCCCCTGACTGTCTATCAAAGAACTACGGAGATAAAATAAATAGTAAAATTTTCAGCAGTTTATTCCTGTCTCAATCACAATGAGATGATGCTCCCCACAAAATATACAAAAGCTGTAACAACTTATAATTAACTACACACATTCTTAAAACAAAATTCATGAAAATTATTTTACAAATCTAAAAACAACGACGACCGCAACGAATAGTGTAATTTGTAACATAATTTTCGTAAATTTTGCGTTTTTGAGAATGTTTGCAGTAAGTATAACTTGTTCCAGCATTTGTATGTTTTGTGGGAACTTCATCACATTGTGTTTCTTTTCATAGGTGACCGGCAGGAATAAACTGCTGAAAATTTCACTCTTTATTTGATGTCTACTGTAGTTCTTTCATAGCCACTCAGGGGCTGACTTCTGTTTCTCGCCATGAACGAGTGTGGTTTACAAGGTCATAGGAAGGGACACGGCGTAGTGCACATCCCTCGGAAGCGCTTTCAACTGACATAGCTTCCTGTGTCGTAAAGAGCTTGACGTTAGAAATTCGATGCGTCGTCCAGTTAGTCGCCGATTTTGCCACCAGTCGCGTTGTAAAAACCCCGAAAATGAACCGCTCTACCATGCGGAATGAACTGTGAAAGGTGCTCGTGATGCGCCATATGCGGATTTTAAACTTAAAAACTGCACTGACACCAAATTATTAAAGTTTAACAACATTGGCTTCGTGCTAAGTACCTCTGTGTCCACTCGAAGACAAAAGAAAGCCTCTGGAGGTTTAATTTCATGAATTTCAAACAGAAGAAGAACAAAGGTACGTGTGTATTGTACTGTACGATTACGCTACGGCGTTTTCTATTCTCATTAAAAATGTGTTAAACGATCCTTTGACGTAGCAGTAAATCGTTCGAAGACTTCAAGAGTAGTCACCATTACCGTAAAATAATGTTCGTTTAGCGGTGCAACACCGCTAAATCTGATAATGAGAAGATTACCACGTTTTTGTGCTTCCCGCTAATACTAATCAATGCTATGATTGGGGTAGTTCATTCTTCGTGCTTTCACTTCAGCGCATCTCTTGGACGATGCGCCTCACATGCTACGTGAAACCGAACGTTCAGCCTTATACATACAGTAAGCTATGCAAGTGGTCACATAAACATAATGATTATTCTGATGTCTGGTTTTACCATAGTTACAAAACAAAACATGTCACCTCTTTTCATTGCTTTTTACTGTTGGTAATAACTATTCATCTTCAGTTATTAAGAAAAAGATCCATGAAGAAAAAGAACTCCTATTTGTAATAAAATTTCATTAAGTTTATTTCAACAAGTTTTAACATCAAAATACAAAACACTACATAGACAAAATTATCTCTGAAGTAAATATACTAAATTCATGATAGAAAGATATTCTCGGAAAGAAAACTTCCTTAAACTCTTAACATTTCATATGAATGCTAAACGGCGAAGTGAAAACTCCAATTTGTAATAAATTTTTTTTCTTATGAAACAAGTTTTGATTTTCTTTCTAATAAAACCTTTTTTTTTTGTCTCAACAAAAAACCTAACTCAAAGATGAAAGATAATACAGCTCTATTTACAGGTTTCACAATAACAGACTCTCGAGCGAACGTGTAAAACAGCGACAACGAATACGACGTTGTCTGGCAATCGAGAATTATTCACAATCGATGAAGATAGTTTCCAGACGTTAACTACAGATCAACAATAATAACTTATTAACCTGCAGAAATTAGGTCTTTTTTTTTACGAAAGTATTTGAAATTTGGTGTATAAAATGAAGCTGCACCATTTAACCTGTCGTCATGGACAACACTTATTGGCTTAAAAGTTTGTCATCACTTTAATCGGATAACGTTTTTTCCTCTATACAATCCTGGAAGAACCGATACACATCTTTGCACATGATAGGTCGTCTTCGACGGAGGGGCGTGATGTCTCGTAAACATCTGTCGCCCAAATGCAAGACATTGTCACGTGGCCGCACAACCTTTTTTTTGACAACTGCTGCACGTTGTTGACGTCACTCACGCACCGCATCCTGTCCCGCTGTAAACGGGGTCGTATAAAAGGAGTATTGTTCATTTCACGTTCTGTTAACTATACAGCAATTGTAAAATCGTCTATGTATTCTTTACCAAATGACCTTTGGACGGGGTAACCCACAATTTGCCTGGAAAAAAAAAGAATGAGGCATTTTTTTATCTCAGTCTGCTTGTAGGAAGGTTTTTCCCATAACAGCATTATCGTTAGGCTCGGCGAAGAGCCCCCACACTCCAGAAAGGCCCATCCACCTACAATATTAACCGAGAAGTAACTCGGCTTATATTTGAGACCCTACCATATTATTCTTGATCCAAGCAAAACGTGCACGTATTTAATATCCCATATAAGCCATCTGGAATACATTTAAATCGCTTTGTACTTTAAATGAAAGAACTGCAATCAAAAGGCTACCGCATCAACAGCCACTTTATTAAAGACAAAAGCGATTATATGGACTGACGACCCTTCCGATTTAAGTCATTGCAAACGTGTTGGTAGGTAAACCATCGCATATCACGTCGCTGTATGCATTTCGTACACATTGCTTACACAACTTTTAACAGTGGTACAAACTTCAATCACAATAGTTTCACCTTTATTTAGTCCGAAGTAAGAAATTTAAGTGTTTATGCTACATTGGTGTACGATTTATTAATTGTAAACAGCACTTGATGAATTTTCGAATGAAAACTTACCCCTCTTCACTAAACCTCTCATTAGAAATGTCTACGGATTTCTAATGTTTTGAAAACCACACATCTCTTACTTTATACAGTTGAAAATTCATCTTCGTTACACCTAATTTCACAAGAACAAGACATTGAAAAAAATCCCAGCAAATTTTCAACAGTCAGTAGTACATGGAGGTGAAATTGCTCAGGCGACCGTCTTCGTAAGGCTTACTGCAACAACACTACTTTGCAACGACCATTCGTCGGCTTTGAATTTCAGGATTTCAAACATTTCAAAACTTCAAAGCAGACGAATGGTCGTTGCAAACTTTTGGTGTTGTGGTGAGCCTGAAGAAGATGGTTGCCTGAGCCGTTTCACCTCCAGGAACTACTGACTGTCGAAAATTTGCTGGGAGATTTATTAATATCTTGTTCTTGTGAAATTAAGCAACGTTGTTGGGGCTGTTGGCTTTTACCAGAAAATACGCAGTAATTAAGAGTAATTTAAAACACACGATAACATTATTAAGAAAAAATGGATCCATTTCAAATTTGTTGATTCATTCAAAGTTTATTATGAGAGTGTGATAATGATCACCTACCTAAAAACTGTTTATTTGTGTGTTTCAGGAGCTTAAGTAAGATATCTGACAATTTATGAACGGAAAAGTTTGATCTCGATGCAATTTTTACATTTTGTTAAACAAAACACCTTCACGTCCAGAACTTCAAGGGCTACTTAACGTGGTGTAACTTGATGTATTGTATCATTAATTTTCAAGTTATTTATTAAAAATATCAAATTTAAGAAATAATATTTGAGGCTTCAAGAATATCGATAACACCTTAAGCTGTTTGCGAAATATCTGCATTTTTTTGTATTTATTTCCTTGATGAAAATTTTCCTAGCAATTGTACCTAAAATTCAGTTCTACTTCACTGCTCGGACCAGCCATCTTGTTCACCCAAACAGTGTAATAGTAATGATTGCAGCAGCATGGTAAGTGTTCGTAATTGTCTGACATTTTTCAGTTGATTGTCTAATGCATAGTAGAATGGAAGTGTTCAAACCCTTTGGAATAACCATTTTCACCCATTTCACATACTATGCTGTTAATCGACTAATGGCACACAAATTGGTTCACCTTCTTTTCGCAATCATACCCATTGCCAAAATTATATACTGAATTTTGAAAACATAGCAAATAAGAAGAATGTTACAGCTTTTCTGCTTTTCAACCAGTAATTGGAAAAAAATTGGCCACAATCAACTTCACCGAATAACATCTTCCATTAAGTTCATTTACGAATTCGAACCGTTTTTTAAGAAAACGTGTTGAATGTCAGAACATTCAGTCGGCCATGTGCAACTATACGGTTTATTTTAGGATTTATTGTGGATTTATTTATTAGTTTTAAATAACTTATTTTAGGTATTAAACGTTTTGGCAGTAAATACCTCAAGTGATTACAATGCTTTGGTTAAGGGTATGTTGAACTTTAGTTTAGAAGTACATATAGTAGAACTTTCTGTTTTGCTGCGTACAGAATTTTTTTCAAATGTTGCAATGTATTATACGAATCCAAATTAAAATTTTGGTTCGTCGAACAAATACAATATTTTTGTTAGTATGATTTATGTACAGATGGGAGCTAAACGTTTGGTCTGCTAACAATGATCAACTGCAGCAATTAAGTATTAGGGTACTATTATAACCAATTCAATGCAATATATCATAACAATACAGCAAATCTTAATTGTTGTATTTGATCACTGTTAGGAGACCAAACTTCTTGCTACCCTCTGTATGCTGTGAGAATTATGAAAATAAGAGAATCATGTACTGTCCCTTGATGATGCTGGAAGAAGACCAGCTCCATGTTGATGTGAGTCTAGCAAATAACCGTGACATTGCGTCATTAATTAAATAACTGATCTACTTGCTGTGTTGTCTAGATAATCTGAACAGCGTGCTACCACCTGACGTTAGAAATTTCAGTATTACAATTTAATACTCTTGAGAAAATAAAAGTACAGAGACCACGTACCATACTTCCTAGAGTTATTGTCTAGGGGGGGGGGGGGAATGAGGCTTAATGGCGCGTCGACAGCTTGGTCATTAGCGCCAACCTCAGTCACAGTGCAGTGGTCCGGGTTGCCACTGCACCACACATTACAGAGATATTATTCAAACCCCTAATCACCACAGATAGGCTGACTGAGGGAACAAAATAAACAACTTCCAAGCTAGTAATTTTGTTTATAATTCCATAAGTTCAAGGTTTCCATGAAACATTTATTTGTGCCTGGAAATTACCTTTCATCCAGGTTGATAATGATACTGCTACTGAGCTTTACTATAATGACCCATTTCGTAAAACAAAAAATGTACGCAATTTGACATTTACGTCATTTGGCCAAGGAGCTTTGTAATTAAATAAACCTAGTACCTGTGAGGTGATCCTGTTTCATAAGGCTTGGAGTACATACTCGGATTTTCTATGAAAATAGAGAACGTATGATTGCTCAGTTCATAAAAATTTGGCTTGTAACAATCAACATTTATTGGGAGCGATGAACCATTCTTAAAATCAGTATTAATACACACCACTGTGAATTCTATTACTTTGAACTATATATTTTGTTATTATTTACAAATAATCAGTTTACGATTCATTGTTAACTATTTAATTAAACAAAATTTTTCCATCATTTTAAAATTTCGCAAATTGTGCCACTTGTTTACAGGACCACGTCAACTGTATCAAGTTAGGATTAATAACTGTCTCTAAGAAAATTCATTTAAATAATACATTTATCGTACCAGTAATGGTAAATAATTCCAAAACGAGTTGTATGATGACACACGTATCAGTTATGCGACATAGCAGCAAACAAATGAAAAAGCACAATCATACTTCACGCAAAAGTATGAAATATTCCAAGAACACAGCATCAATCACAGCATTATGTAATCTCCCAAGTAATAGATTTGGTACAGTCAGCACAGAAACGTTTTATCGTACATGACACACCTGGAGGAAGATATGGAGAGTATTTTTTTTTTAACTACTGAAGTGTGAGCTAGTTTTTCTATAAATATTTCCGTTATTATACGCTATGCGATCTGGAGCATTAGTGCAAAACAGAAAATTGATTACAAAATTAAGGGGAATTATATGCTCAAAGATGGTAATATTTCACCAATCAAATTTGGATATAAGCTTTTGAAAATAGTGAGTATACTAAACTGTTTTTGTTGCTGTATTGATTTTTAATCACTGTTCATTGGCTAAAAAGTAGTTGTCCTCTTCCAGGATGTGACCTATCGTTGCACTTAATAACATACATACCTTCTTTATAAAAATGTTCTCTATCGCCGTCTACTTCTGTTAGGACTATGTCTTGGCTATTGTTACAGGGCCGCATATTTTCATGGGTATTGTTGAAAATAAACCTTGTTTCGCCAACATCATACCTTGAAATGAGAAATACAAATTCTTACCACCACCTAAAATATGGCAATACACCAGTTTTAGACCTAGCAAGAAATCAGTTTATTAAAATGAGAACTACGGACATGTAATTTTCTCAACACTGAAATAAACACTATAATTACACTTTTTTTTTTTTACATTTTACATGCCGTCTGTAAACATTCAACCATAGATTGAACGGTGCGTCGGACGAAAGTCTTACTGGAAAATCGTCTAAACGGAATATCGTCTAATGGATAATCGTATAATGGATAAACGTCTAACTGGATAAACGTCTAACTGCAGTTTCTGATGTTATATGTATAGCCGCGGCAAGTGCGGCAGCGCGAGCAAGGCAGGGACATTAGCCAATTCTCAATTATGCGAATTTCCTGTTAGACGATTTTCCATTATACGAATTTCCAGTTAGACAACTTTCCATTATACGAATTTCCTGTTAGACGACTTTCCGTTATACCGTTATACGGTATACGTTCTTCCAATTATGCGATATTCCAGTTAGACGATTATCCCTTGCCCCGATTAAACTGAAGTACTACCAATGGTAACAACTTTTTCAATCTAGAACTCCATTTAAAATCTTGTAAATCGTTTAGTTAGTCAATCGGTAGTTAGTCAATCGGTAGTTAGTAAATCGGTAGTTAGTAATCGTAGTTAGTAAATCTGCTAGTTATTATAATGAGAAATAATGCACATGTACAGTTAAAACCATTCCAGCAAACATTCATAGTCTCTGTACGGAACTATGATGTCTATATAAATCGAAAAGTTTAAAGACAAACCAGAACTCCAGTTTTCACTAAAAAGAACAATGTATAAAGCAAGGTTATACATAGTTATACCTCCAGTACGATTTTAAATTCAAACTTTCCTAGTAAGACATTGTTGATAGAGGGAGCAATCTACTAACATGGGTGAAACTCGATTTGATGGTACATTAGACAAAAACGACAACAGACAAATGTCCACTTCATGTCCATTCAGTGCTTTGAGAGTAGATTTCGTAGGCTTAAAAAACCGTTGTTGTATCCAATCCCTTATGCTGCTTAGGTTGTAATTGGAAAATAAAGATTCCACTCGCTTAAAAATGTCAGCAACTGCCAACAATAATCGCGCACTTTAGTCTTATAGCATTGGCTTCAGTAAGATGCTCTTCTTTTCCCCCACCAGTGCACCTTGCAGCTAACCCAGTAACTGGCTCCACCATAGAGTTATATACAATAATACTACGCCGTGTCACTGCCCTATAGAGCAGTGACACGACGCAGTGACACGACGTAGTATTATTGTATATAAGTCTATGCTGGAGCCTTAATGGGTTAGCTGCAAGGGGCACTGCAGAGAGAAACAGAAGGGCGTCATACTGAAGCCGATGCTGTGAAGAGTGATTTCTTAGACCAAAAACGCGCGATTTTTGTTGTTGGAGAAAACAACGTTCTTTTAAGCCTAAGAAACCGCTTTCCGTTGTTTTTCCCTCCATTATTATGTAGTGCATCTTGTAGTTATGCCCTCCAAAACACATACTGGTGCTAATTTGGTGCCAATATGGCGGCATATGTCACTGCTCTATAGTCACCTACTCTTGTAGCTCTAAGAGGCTTCTGGGAGTCGCTTCTTTTTACAGTTTCAAGATTTAAGTTGGCTTCCTTCTTTGCAGCCACTAATCATTTATTATGTGTGTTGTTCGTTAGGTCCCACATTAAAAACATTCACTTAAAACAGTTCTCGTTTAAAACGTCAGTTTTAATAAACGAGACTTATCAACAGAGTGGCTGACCTATTCAGGGATTTTTTAGGCCATCGTTTACTATACTAACAAGAACTGCTGTGTGTTTGGAGTCCTGGCTTAAACGATGGGTTCAAACGGATGGGTTCAAACGGCAGCGCTGTTTCATTCTTTATTCGATTATTTTGTCACTTACACGTTGAAGAAAATTCGACGGAAAGCAAAAACTACAAATCACACAAAAATAAATGTATACATGTATAAATAAGCAGGAAATGACAGAAAACAACACAAAAACGACGAAACTTCTATTGTTCTGGAAGTCTCACACATTTTGAGAATTGTCAAAAATGGTTGGAAAGTTAACCAGATGGAAACTATGTACTAAATGAAGTGTTCATGAACAAATCGCAAGGATTATGCTCGCGAACTTAATGAACCTTTTTATTTGGTGTTTGGTTTCTTAATTCAAACTGAACTTGTTTCAAATAGTGACAGATGACATGTATTATCCCCGTATAAAAAAGGAGAATGCTGCTGATTCTACTAACAACAACCCAATTATTTCCTTAACATGTTTTTTTATCAGGTTCTTGAGCAAACTGTGGAAAAACACTTTTGGTTTTTAGGTATTGCCAACCGACCATTTTTTTTTTGCATGAAAAATCAACTACAACACCTATCTTCCTTGCTGTAGATGCGTCATTAGGCCTCAATTCCCCCCCCCCCCCACCTTCCGAGTTGCCTAAACCATTGGCATTCTGCATTTTACTTTGGAATTTCGACTGACATGCAACTGGCTTCGATTTTGCAAAACTTTGACTCTGTAGTGCATAATAATTTGTGCTCTAAGGTGTCAGACGGGGAGATTTTTTCTTCCAGACACAACTATCCTAAGGGATAGTGATTTCCTCTACATTTTGTCGTCGTGTAGTGTTGCAGTTGATTGTCACACTAACAGGTTTCCTCCACTCCCGACTGCCCTTGGGGTTAACAAACACTCCATACGGCTTGGTCTCTTTACATCCAGCTTCACCCCTTTTACGGTATGCATGGTATACATTCACCTCTGGTCTTTACCATCCAGTCACGTGAGAATAACCTGGTACCTCGATGGCTGGCAGCCTAGCCTGGCCATCGAGTCGAGACTACTCTTTAATTACTCCCAACTTATGCCGTCTGCCCCCTGTCACACGACTTTTAGTTGTGTCTGGAGTGAAAATTTGTCCGTCTAACACGGGCTTAAACTGTATAACCTTAACAATGGGGACTTTCATAAACTCATAGAAGAACTCAGCACTGAAGCTCCATCTCATCCAATTGGTTCGTAAACGCTCGGTGAATTTCCTGGAACCTCAGCGTGACGTCACCGCTGAAGCATCGTACTCATCATAGAAGCCGGTTTTTGCGCTGAATCCTATGACTAAAGATGGCCGACCTCCAATTAGTGTTTTGCTGGGATTATTTAGGTAACTTAATTAACAAATGATGAAGATTGTCGTGAAGCAGTATCCCCACTAGGCTAAAACAGAATAACTAATCACTCGATCATAAGTAATAAACATTCGTATCGGCCGGTGTTTAATGTAAACATGCCTCGTAACGCCCGTGACAACGCAAGGATGATTAGTGAGCAAATGATGGTGAGCAAAAAAAACTTCGTTCCCGACAGTGACCTCCATTTTACTGATCGATCATTTCAGTGAGTACGTTCATAAAATGACGTCAGTTTTGTTGGAAGTGGTCGCTTTTTGTGCAATTGTTGGTGAGTGATCGGCATGTTTGTGAAAACGCCCATTCATGGGCAGGATGTGTGTTGGATTACGAATTTCCTGACAGAACATGGACATAATCTACTTTACCAAGGCAACGCCAAAAGGTATCAAATTTTCGGCATGCACGTGAACTGGAGTTGAGCCAGGATTTCTACACCACGTAATTTCTACCCCAACGATTTCTAACACGTGATTTCTAACACGCAACTTCTACCGATTCTGCAGCTTCTACCGTGTTGAAAACCACCCGCGAAAGGTAGGCAAGTGGGCCTGCAAGTAACACGGCTTCGTTGATTTCTATTCAGAGGACTTTCATTCTCTTCGGAGAACGAGTTCTCTGGTAGAATCTTCATTTCTCATTTATAGCATCCTCCTAACTGTGTTACAATGTGGGAGGATTATAAAACGTGGCGTGACCCAAGCCTCTTACCTTCAATACAAGTTTACCCTGTGCCTGCATGGTCTGCAGAATCTCCCCGGCCATGCCGGGTGTCACCTCCATGTTGTAATGCATAGCCAGCACTGATGGCGAGGCCCAGTTGGCTAAGGACATGATTTGAGCGAGTGACGCCCCACACCCTGCAGCGGCTGTAGCCACCACCAATCGCATGGAGTGTGCACGGAAATACTCCGTGTCGATACTTGCTAAGCAAATAACTGAGCACAGCCATCTCACAACAGTTTGCGAACTGATCGGGGGGTGCAGACGCACATAGGATAAAAACCAGTCATCGGATGCTGTTCCCTACGTTTGAAGAAGTTGATCCCACAGTGGGCCTGTGTGGCGAACTTAGACCTTCACACAACGCACTGCATCCAATGTTTTCTCCGGATGTCGAAGAACCACAGGACGATGAAGAGTACACCATCTCTCGCTGTTGGATGGCCGTATTTCGATCTCTACCCCTCGGCAGAATTGGCGTTTTCGGCAGCCTAAACTCCTTCTGTAATTCGTCATTTAGCACGCATCTATCGCATGTAGAATCTTTTTCAGATGCAGATAATTGCACTGCTTTGTGCTTATCCCACCATTCCAGGACAGGGGCGTCTAATCCCCAAACCAGGTGCATCTCCACCACTGTCTGTCTAAAACGTTCATGAATCACTTGCATTGTCAAATCCCCACACATTTTGTCACTTTTGGACTCCCGGGACTCACCACGGAAATCCCCTTGATCGGTCGTTCTTATGTCCGACTCCACCCACGGTCCTTGACTCGGCCATCGGTAATAATTTTCATATTCACCATACTGCATTTCCTGCCTACTCGCCACTGCGGCATCAGCCGCCATGCTTGAATGCCAACTTCAGTCTTCCCCCAGCCTGTGGGGTAACCGGTCTATCATCATAGCGTCATTCCAACAAATCGTCCTCCTTGGCTCCCTCATAATTCAGGCAAGGCCTGCTTGCTTTCATCGCATTGAGAATTGCCCCCTGCAATTCCTCACCAATTAATTTCGGAATTGCGGCAAATGAATCTGAGAAACTTCCCCACTGGATAGCCGGATTTACCTAACCTGTCACTACTTTAGACCTAACGTTGCCACCATCTTGCGCGGTCAGCCCAGTTTCGCTGCGCACGTTTTCAGGGTCATTCGACTTAGCCTTTTTCTACAGCTTATCCGTCTCATCATGATATTCAACTGGGACCGTCTTTTGTGACTTTGTCTTGTTGTCGTCCCTTGGCATTATCGACGGCCAGCAATTGTCCCGACAAAACGTCAACACGACCAACCATGTTGTCATCGAACACCAGCGCAGGACAGAAAACATGACCACTTTTGCTGGCGACTAAAGAAACAGTGGGTAGGAGCGCGTGAAGCAGAGTGAGCAAGCGACAGAAGTGACGTAAAATTGCATGAATTAAGAGTTAATTGTGTGCAGTAAAGGTGCCGATTGCAAGAGGGACATCCCACATTCTGACAAAGTTAGGAGGATGCTATGAATGAGAACGTTCGATTTTCTGGGAAACTTGTCCAATATAATAATATGGTATTCTAAAAAATTTACATTTCATACAGCTAATATACCTTTCTAAGATTCGTCCTCTATCATACGTATCAGGTTGTTTGGATCCTCGAACAAACATCTCTGGTGATGAATCATTTGAAGTTGTTGACTCTGGACCATGTTCTAATAAATCTGGTACTGTAAATAAGATAAGAACATTCGGAATTATTTCATAATATATTACACATGGCACTGTGCAGGCTGTATTATTATCAGGTACGTGTAAATAATTGTTATCATTGGGAAAAATGATACGTGCAATGTGCATTAGGAAACATCAGCCAATGGTAGAATCAGGGCTGCTTGGTATTTGGGTGTAAGTATTGGGTATGCCATAGAAACTAACTTTTTGTCTAAAATTCCTTTTTCCTCCATTCAGTTAGAGCCTGAAGATGTTCGTCATTATGTTGACTATGGATGTGAAAGTGTTTTATAGCATGCTGTTGGAGTTTTAAGGTTATCCTCACATTAAAGTAAAGATGGTATAATTAAGTTTGAAAACTACCACAGTTTGACTACTGCCACAAAATACCCATTTCTTTACTTATTAGAGTTGCCCAAATTGGCAAAGAGTTATCCCTAGCATAATAAGTTATTATTCTTGCTCCATGCTCCATGTTAACAAACAATGTAAATGTAATAGGCTAATTAAAACTTAATGTAATTAATGTTTTGTTATTATATTTATTTTAAGTCATTGTTAGTTCCTGCTGAAATTAAATAAAGTGTCATCAGATCAGGTACCTGCTTTTGCGCAACCGTAAAATAAATTCAGCTAAATATTTATATTAGAATTTAATTCAATACTAAGGGGGGGGGGGGTTGAGGCTTAAAGGCGCGTCGACAGCTTGGTCATTCGCGCCAACCTCAGTCACAGTGCAGTGGTCAATACTAAGGCCAGTTACAGCTACCTCGTGATGGATGTGCCACCTTTTCATTCGCTTGAGACCTCACTATACCACATTAGTAAAACATGATCACACGGTGCTGTCTACTCAGTTCTAAATTATGATTGTTTAAAAGTAATACTTGCGGTTAGAGTGTGTGAAACCAAGTGCTGTAAAATTGAAAGGGTTTGTGCTAACAGATCGCCACACAAAAATTGGAAGATATTTACCTAAGGATTTAATCAACAATAAATAAATAACAGTAAATCACAAACCCAACATGACAAATTTCGAAGTGGTCAAAGCAGACGGGTGCGCACATGGACTAACATCCGATGTATTTGATGTCTGCATTGTATTTCTTCCTATGTTACTGTTTAGATATGGTGCTTATAAAATTTGGTTCCCTTTTAACCAAAGCTTAGAACGAGTGATCAAGGCACGTACCACAAACGTCGTAATAGTCATATCTACTCCGATTTCACTACGTTAAATAACGGAAACGGGAACGAAAACATACTGGCTACCTTAACATTCAAGTTTTTAAAACTCAAATTATTTTGTGGAAATGGAGAGCATGTTGAATATTGTTGCCTCCTGGAAGGCAATGAACCACAAGGCATGAACATAAAAGCAATTTAATTTTCGTAAAAATCTCCCACATATTTTCGTTGGCCCAACTATTTAAAAAAAAAAAAAACACCATTAAAAAGGATAATGAAGGGCTGACAACAGACTGACATTCACACACACGCCATATTACTCAAGAATACTATTTAAACGGAAAGTCCTGGGTTCGAGTCCCACTCGGGGCAGTTGTCTTTTCTTTCTTTCTCAGATTAGTGTATTGTGTATCCTCACAAGGATAGTCTTTAATGCAGACTGCTTGCTTCGTTTACCCTTTACCTTGTGAT
>JAHWFP010004108.1:63988-79409 GCA_023313725.1 Lithobius niger
AGTCTTTAATGCAGACTGCTTGCTTCGTTTACCCTTTACCTTGTGATTTCTTTATTTATTTACTATTTAAACGATTTACTGTTATTATTGTATAGTATTTAGTTCTTATTTGAACCATATTAGTGCACTGATTTTCATCCATCTTGTTTCGCTAAATGAAGCCTTAGTTATACACAGCAATTTTTAAATCGGTTCAGTAAGTAATCTTTACGCCGGTGGACGAGAGG
Organism: Lithobius niger; assembly: GCA_023313725.1. Lineage (NCBI taxonomy): Eukaryota > Metazoa > Arthropoda > Chilopoda > Lithobiomorpha > Lithobiidae > Lithobius > Lithobius niger. The sequence goes on from JAHWFP010004108.1 coordinate 64,216, forward strand.
CCATATCAATAAAGGTGGCAGTGGTTTGGAGAAGGTCTGGTTGAATGGTTAAATTCTGAGCATTGTCACACGAATGAAACGTAAATGTGCGTAAATGGGGCTTACTTTTCTACGTTCTCTATCAAAGTTTAATTTAACTGCTGGCTTATTTCCGACCAACCTCTATAATCATGTTAAATATAAATGTAGGTCGGAATATTTAAAAAAGTGCCTAAGTGCACTTTTAATTCATGTTTAGTTATATCAAAATTGAAATGGGGGTGGGGTGGGAATGTGGATCTCAATTAATCCACTACATGAACGTGTTAGATTCACTAGGAATAGTTCCCAATATCACACCACGAGGGCGCCACAGGATCTACGCCACAGTTTCATGCGAGTTTGTAGCCCGGGGCTACTTAGGTCGCGTATTTGACACGATGTGGCACTGCAGTGAACTCCAGCTAAATAGGTACAATACAAAACCGTAAATAAAACGAAAAACACGGGAAGCGATAAATACGAACCAAAAAATCAGCACGAATTTGAAGCGTACAAATTCACAGCACTGATTGGTTCGCTCAGCTCTCTCCCAACCATTCAGAACCTCAAAACCTCAACGATGGCGCCATCTAGGAAAGCAGAACTATACTACTGCCGGTGAATAAACGGCGCAGAACGATTTCCCAGTGAGCAAAACTGTCGTCCCCTCCCCACCATTTCACCTCTGGTTAAATTATGACTACGCCAACGTAAATATGTTTTTTTTTTACCCTTTTAATGTAGATAAACTTAACGCCCTATGCGAGTCGTGACTATATGCAGGCTAACCATTCAGACACATTTATATTCAGTTTCCATAAAAAATGGTCTACGCTGTACATTATACAGTTGAATTAGTTACACTTTATTGCCTTGCCATCACAAATACAGTATGTCCCAAAAGTCACTACACAAATGGGAAACTCGTCACACACCGAATCACTACACAAACTGAGGAAATCACCTCATTCATGTTTGGTCATTGCAATGTGGGAAAAATGTTACTTCAGCACTGCATACCAAGGATCATCAGTTAGTGGAAAAAAATGCCACCAAAGCTAACTACTGACCAGCGTGTGGAGTTGGTGCTCCTCTACGGTGACAACCACAAGACCACACGTCAAGTCATGGAAGAATTCCATCGTCGTCATCCAGCCATCCCTGCACATAGCAATAAAACGGTTGCGGATATTGTGAAGCGCTTTAAGGAGACCGGGTCCGTACAGGACAGGAAACGGACTGGCAGACCAAGGACTGCGCCACTGATGACGCACACGCAGCTGACATGATGCACAGGCTGCAACCAATCCCATCATGAGCCACACGACAGATTAGCCTGGAAGCAGGAATAAATAATAGCGCTGTGTCCAGAATCATGAAACGAGAGAAGCATCATCCCTATCGCTGTAAAGCCGTCCATACAATTCAGGATGAGGACCCGCCACGACGTACAGCATTCTGTAATACTGGGCACTGGGGCAGGAAGCCGCTGACCCAGACTTTACCGCAAACACTATGTTTTCCGATGAGTGCCACTTCCACATGGATGGTCGCGTCCACACGCACCACGTGCGGTATTGGAGCGCAACCAATCCTCATTGGTTCCGTCCGAGTCGTGACCAAGGTGCCGCCAGGGTGATGGTACGGGCCGGCATTCGGCGGAACAGGGTTGTAGGACCGTTTTTCTTCGACAATAATGTGTCAGGTGTCAGCTACCTCAACCTGCTTGAGGGACAATTACAGGACTGGATTGATGAACAGCCCCTTGCCACTGTTCGACGTATGTGGTATCAACAGGATGGTGCCCCTCCCCACTTTTCATTGGCGGTCCACTTGGAAAATGTGTTTCCTGAAAGGCCATGCAGGTCCTGTTGCATAGCCTCCACGTTCCCCCGATCTCACCCTACTGGAATTTTACCTGTGAGGTTACGTGAAACAAGAGGTTTTCCGAACACGGCCAACCTCAATAGAGGACTTACGCACACAAATTGTTGACGCGTGTCCAACCGTACCACCCGAGACGCTAGATGCTGTCCGCCGTAATCTTTCCCAACGCTTGGAAGCTTGCCTCGCTACTGGAGGAGGCCATTTGAACATTTGTAATCCGTCCCTGTAACACCAGTCACGGAAAAATAATGGCATATTTATCCCATTTGTGTAGTGACTTTTGAGACATTTATTTTGTTCGTATACATTAGCGTCCAAACATCCAGTCACCATACCATGGAATAATGGTATATTCCTATTTTATCGTGAAGTACTGACGCATATTCCAGACGAAAGTACAACGAGGGAACTCCATCAATAGGTCTTAAAAAAACATTTGGCACGCCAACAAGACAAAGGAGTGGGTTTGATTGTGTTTATACTGAACTACTTTCGTAGAAAAGTGAATAAGAATGTACTACTCATAAAATGTTTCAGTGGTAATTTGAGTTACAATGTTTGAACGATGAATTGCTATGATATTGAAGAGGTACAAGATGGTACTTACCATGTGAATCAAATCCCATATTTGGGGCTGAAGGCCTAATCACCCGAGGGTGGGAACCATATATTACTTGGTGGGATAATCCCATGTTTGGATCTTCACATTCTGTTACGGGATTTGTGTAGTCTGCAAAGTAAACGAGACTAAATTATAATATAATTATAAAAGAAACTTTCGAGTTATAAACATTATCAATATTCATGAATAATTTACGAATAGTTTAATTAGTACAGTAAAGATTTAGTAAATTGGACATTGAGACTAAAATGGGATCTGTACGTCCCACCTCAACACAGCAAAAATGTAGTGAAACTGAACCATTACGGAATTTGCTATGAAACAATTTTTGAAAATGACAGTTGTAAAAGTCTCAGCACACCCCGAGTGCCATACTGCAGATTGCCAGAGCTTACGTCATTCCCATAGATATTTGTTTCATACACAGTTTTTTTTTTATTCTTCTACTCAACCTCAACAAAACCGCATGGTGCGCCAAGAGTAACGAATGACCATATTTTAGTTCTTCTGGTTAAAAAGGCAAGTTCCTGGGGAGAAACCGTGACAATACGATTGACTGCGAATACAAACAAGCGGCTAAAGCGACTACGTAGTCACAACAGGTCTTTTGTACAGTTCTGCCACTTCCAATGTTGAGGCGCACACGATCTATCACGCGTTGCAACGACCATCTCTGTTATATAATCTAACAGCAGTAACCCTCACAATTGCCGGTTGAAAATGAGTTAGCTTAGGCGTATTTTACATTTTTGGCATAAACGAAGCTAAAATCCTTTTATATTTTCGGCTGCGTGTTATACTTAGGATTTCAATTCAACGATCAAATGTTATTATTTCATTTAGTCACGTCGAAGAAGACTGTTAGCTATAAGGAAGTAACGATGTTTTAATTTGCCGTGTTTTTTAACTAACGTTTGAGAATGAAACTAACGTTGTCAATAGTGGTCGTCTTTATATAGCACAATTCTGAAGTTGAATAAAGCGACGGACGGAAGAACAGACAGACGGCCGGACAAAGTCGCTGGAATACCGTGCGTTTCTTTTCCATCGAGCAATTTAGCGAAACAGGAGTATGATGCAAAGTCAACGTCAGTGTAACACAATCCATACAAACTCAATCCCGTTTGTCCAACCGCAGTTTGACGTTGATCGCGAACCATATTTTTGTTTCGCCAAATTGCTAGATGGAATAGAAACGCACGGACCAGTTGAGGATGTGGCCATAGCAACTAAGGCGCTATGCAAGTGATCTGGGGGCGAACTGGGTAGCTGGTTCGAATCCGGGTCATGCCACTCCGACGAAACGTAAGTGCATAAAGGTGGCTTATTGAACTACGTTATTTCTAGTGTATGATTTTCGCTGTTGGCTTAATTTCCAATTTTCAGAAGACTAATAGGCAAGTTCCTACTGGGAGAAACCATGGCAAAACGATTGAGTGCGAATACAGAAAAGTAACAAAACGAAGCATCACTGCACAAACCTTAACACATTTTTTAAATGGTTTTTTTTTGTATTTTTTTTTAAATCGTAAATTAATTTTTTTTTCACGAGTGAAGCTGTGGGCTCATATTTTTTAAGTCGGACAGAGGCTAAAAGTGAAAATCGTGTACTAACGTAGTACATTAAGCCCTCTTAAGTCTCATCCCAATGGCTATAGTTTGTTCTACATTATGTTTTCAGAAAACTGACTGGATGACGACTCGTTTCCTTGCACGAGTGCAAAAACATGTGGATATCACACTTGTAGACTCAACAAAGTTACTGTTAGAGTTTACGAATGGGATGTTTACGGATTTTTTGCACTCGTAGTGGAAGAAAACGTGGCGTCACACAGTCAGTTTTCTGAAAGCATAATGTGGAACAAAGTATAGACCTAGTATTGAACTAGCGAACCAGCCCACGATCAGGCCGCTATTAAAAGTGCATAAAGGTGGATTACTGTACTTCATTATTGTTTACGAATTAACTTTGAAAACTTTACAGTATTCATTTTAGTATTCATTATGAATTTCTATTTTGTAACGAATAAACAGTCCCTGTCGACTCATAAAAATACTAGAAAGCAAAATGTAGGAACAAAAAAAAAAAACATTTCGAGAAGCCAGCTAATCTTTAATCAACACCGAAGAAACTTTGGAACGTAAACATATTGCATTCTACATTTTTAACCAAAGTTTAAATGTTAAAAAGCTGGATCACGTATGCAGGTAGTACAGCCAAATTTTTTTCTAATCATTTTACTACTTAAGCCCATAATTCGCACAGTGGCTGCTAAAGCCTTGTCAATCATGGCCGCGAAAAGCCACCGTAACGAGTTAGTTCTTCGTTTTATGGAGAGATGGCGACAGTGGTTCTGCGCTGTTGGCTTAAGCGAGAGACGAGAATTTCTCAGAGCTTCAGTCTAAAAGCAAATCGATAAGAGCAAAAGGAAGCCTTCACGTCAACAAGCTAACGGAATTATTTGAAGAAAAATAATTGAAATATATAAGCATGGAATTGTTCCAGTTAAAGCAGTTATTTGTTTTCGGGCGGTACCAACTTTGTTTTTTTCTATTTTTATTATTATTTTTTATTATTTTATTATTATTATTATTTTTATTATGCCAACGTTCTTTTTTAATGTGATCTGTTTTTATACGATTTTTAAATTCCTTAATAATTGTTAGTGTTACTTATTTTTCCCTTGCTGTGACTATAAATATTGATTTTTTTCTACTGCTGCTAATTTTGTTTTTATTTTTAGCAGCAGTAGAAATTATTTAAATAAGTAGTTATTGTTAGTTTAAGTATCTTTCTAAAGCTTCACATTTTTATATGAATCAATTTCCTCTTTATGTTGGTTTTTCAACGATGGTACTTGATTAGTGAAATTATTTTTAAATTCATTTGCCATTGTTGATTCTATAATTTCTGAAAAGTCTTCATTATGCATACATTAATGGCTAATATTTCCCATTATTTTATCTGCTACTTCCCAGATAGATTATTGTTTTACGAATTTTCGAGTTTATCTCTGCAGTGATGTTGTTTACATGATTTAGAATTTAACGAATTTTACTTTTTTTCCCATTATATTGTTAACAACTCTTGATCAATATTCGTTGAATTTTTTAACTGCTTCCACGTTTCAATTGTTTTCAATTACTTCAGTAATGTAATCATCAATCCACTCTTTTTTCCCATTTCTTTTTCTTTCTTTTTAACATCTTTTTATTTGTTTTTTAAAATAAATTTTGTCTACTTGTTAAGTCATTGCAACATATATTTCATTTGGAATTTAGAAATTCCCATTCATTTCCGTTCAGTTCGTATATAATTTTTTTATGTAGGTGTTTAGTCAACTCAATGTGGTTATTCTTTGCTGCTTTCTTAAGTTTTATGTTTAACTAGCATCGTACCCGGCTTCGCCCGGGGATTTGTTTGACCCGTGGTTATTTCCCAGTATTTGCTCGGTGCTGCCTGATCGTTCACTGCAACAGTCGATTTTTGTTTGTGTAACACTCCCCCTATCCGCGAATCCTCTCCCTCCCCTCTCCTTTTATCCCGCCCTCTCCCTCTCCTCTTGGTTTCCTTCCCTTTCTCCTCTTTACTATACGAAGTTGAAGGGTACGACTTCCGGGTCCCGTGCTTGTTTGTTTGTTGTCTTCTAGGTTCAGTTAATACGTAATCGTATGCTTACTGGTAACAGCTGACTTTGCCCCAACCCCCCAACTCCAAGTCTTTCGCTGTGGCTTAAGCTATGCGTACTGTGTGAAAAAGAAGTGTGCATGACGTCATGTAATACTTGCCCTTGAGATTACCACGGTGTTTAGTTAGAAGGAAGAAAATTGTTAGTCGAGGCAACAATGTGCCAATTTCAACTTCTTTTCAGGGCAACAACGTCCTAGTTTCAACTTCAAGCCAATGAATTAACACACTCGCACGTTTTCATTGTTCCCCTTCCAAGGGTCGTTGCGGTTGCTTCATTTCTGATATGACACTTTGGTTTTTAATGTAAGATTACATGCCAGACACGTATTAATATAATAAGATATTTTAATAATGTTTCTGTTTTTGTGTCCCAAGTTTTATTTTAATGTAAAATTGCCTAACGTGTCTTTGCAATATTACTACCTGTTTTCCAACGTAATACGTCGTTATGTGGTTCAGTCGAAAAGATTTTCAAAACCAGATTTCACTAATAAATGTTTACACTTATACATAGTAATTAGATCAAACTTATTTCTGCCGCCCCTCATAACTTTTGAAATATCAACGTGACATCCCCAAGTATAATTTGGTTGATCCTATTCATTGTTATTTTCTTGGATCAAATCTTTTATTCTTACTAATGAGGTTTTTTTTTTATTTGTACCTGGCTCTCTGTTAAATATAATAGTTATCATAAATTGTTTATTATTACCACATTCTACTGCAATTGCAAATCCCCTATTTTGATCTAGAGGTAACTCCTTATTAACAATATTTGCAAATAAATCTTTAAAATATCCTGTAATTCTATTACCACTCTTTATTTTTTCTCTAGTAATAGCTTCTTGAAGGATGTAAACATAAATTACATTTTGAAGGATGTCAGTGGCAACTTTTGCTTCTTTTCTGGCATTAAAAATATGTGTTTATGATGTCTTGAAATAAAATAATAGAAGTTTAAGACACCTTCAAATTTAATTCAGCCAAGCTCTTTCACCTAATAAGGTAACGTCTTGACAAGATGAATAATGGGTGTTGATTGTTCACATTTTTGGCATGTATGCAGAATGTGGGAGAGTGTGTTTATATTTTAATGTTTTTGGAAAATGTTTATTTGGTTTTGTTTTCCCTTTTAGCCCTAATGATGATTTAATATCCGAAAGCGCTTGGCTGCATTAAATTTGAAGGTGTCTTAATGGCTAAAACTTCTCTTTTATTTTCTGGCATTCTATGGTGAAACTATAATATAAGCTGATGTAGCAAGGTCAGTTAGCCTAATTGTGGTTTTACTAGGTAGTGCCATTATTAAAATTCAGTAAAGAAACAGTTAACAATTGGCTAAATTTCTTTTCAACAAACCCATTGAGCAAAAAAAGAATTCATGCGCCCGTTCAACGTTCACATACTTTTTTCCGGTACGGTACCATATGAATCAGAGTTATAAATAGACATTATTATTATCATTATTATTAAGGAAAATTGGAAATTAGCCAACAGCGAAAATCATACACTAGAAATAACGTAGTTCAGTAAGCCGCCTTTATGCACTTACGTTTCGTTGGAGTGGCATGACCCAGTTCGCCTCCAGATCACATGCATAGCGCCTTAATTGCTATGGCCACATCCTCCACTGGCATAAAGATAACTCACTGAGCCCGTTATTAAGGTCACAACCGTGACCAGGGCTCCATTCGACCAAAATTCACTCGGCCATTGGTAATAGAGAGGGAAGACAAATCATACACTCACAAGACTCAATAAAGGAGAAATAAATAGACATAAATCACTGGAAATAATATTAAGGAAAACTGGAAATTAGCCAACAGCGAAAATCATACCTAGAAATTTTAGGCAATTTTACATTAAAGAGATATTTTAAAAAGTTATAACAAAAAGAAACGGTAAATGAATTAAACTTCAGCTTATTTTCAATTTCCATTTGTCATAATAATAACTTTGTAAGAAGAAAATTCCTAAACCAACTTACTTATTATAAAAAACAAAGTACATGGAAGAAATCAGCTGTTGCAACAAATTCATTTGCTTAGCTTACTCTTTTGTTCGCAGGCTCTCCATTTGTTTACTAATTAAAGATTTAAACGTATGCAGTAGATATATATATATTGTGAGTTTCATCAATAATATAATATTGGTAAAAAGGAGCCATAGCATTTAGAACTCATAGCAAGTAGCTCATTGTTTGGCGTGCTATTTTCTGTACGTTGCAATGAACTTATATTGGGCCAAAACGGTGTTAATTATCACAACTTACCTGTTGTATACATGGATCCGTCTGCTCGAGGAAATTGTTGCAAAGCTTCTTTTCTCGTTCTGGGAAATGTACCATCTCTGTAATCCTGAAAGGAAAAATTAAATAAAAAATCGTGAAAAGGTTTGTTTGCTCTGCAGTGACAGCTGGTGGATCGATTATGTACACCAGGTGGGCTGAAGTTTCGGAAAATTATTTCCCAAACCGTAATGAATACCACCATTCAGGTCTAACAAAATGCTACGCCATGATTTTAACAATAATATACAAGTGCTGTCTGGTTCTTACTATCCTAAAATGCTATTGTGTTTCCTTTCTGCGATTGCATTGATTGTAAATTTATTTTTGAAGTATGTAACTGTCATTTTTTTTTTTACTTCTTTTCTTGCATTATGCCGAATCTATAATGTAAGCTGAAATATCAATGTCAGTCCCTAATTGCAGTTTTACTATAGTTATGAACCAGTATTGCAGCTTTTTTACGTTGGTACCGTCCTTTTTATTTTTTGTTTTCGTCCACTTTTATTTTGATTTCGTTCATTGCACTCTGTGCAAAACAAATATTGACGAAAGTAAAATGAAAATGAACGTAAGCACCAAAAAAATAAAAGAGGACAAAACCAAAGTAAAAAGCTATAAAATGCAGTTAAAAAAAAAACAATTAAAAACTGGCTGACTTCTTTGCAACAAAACCTTTGAGCGCAAGAACGAATTCACCGGCCCGTGCAAGTCCCATTTTCTGGTAAGGTAACATTTGAATCAAAGCCGATTAATGAAATATTATAACTAAAAAAAAACGGTGAATGAATTAAAGTCGTAGCCTACGTGTTGCATACTCATACTCTTATGGTGTTGAATACTCATAAACGTGTTGCATATTTGACTAGAAATTATATTAGAACAGGATTTAAGAGTCATGATTTGTTTCTTGTTTCAAATTGCTTATCAGTTTATAGCACCAAACGGACAGATGGATAGATACATTATGGTCATGATGAGACATAATCTTTGGTTCATTGACACGTTTGAGAAAATAATATCATCCACACGAACTTAGAAATGAACTTACGTTTCTTAACGGTGGATAGACTTGAGCTGTTCTTTGGCTAAACGTCTTCATTTCGTTTCCTTGAGTGATCTGCGCCGTGGCGTAGGGAGAAATGTTGGTACTATTGTCTGAAATCACAATGAACGAGCATGATAAGAAAGTGAGAACATTTTTATCAGCTTGGTGAGGCACAGCTACAGCCAGTAAGTCATGATTTTATGCATCCACTTGTTGTGAAAAAAATTCCTTGATTTCACACAAAATATTTCTCTACCATAAGAACTTTCGAAGGCATTACAGCATTACCCAAAATTTATGCAAACTATATTTAGGCCCAACTGATAACTTACTGATATGAAAATTTGTTGTTTCTCGTTTTGATGAATCAGCATTGAAAAGATTTATTGTGTTTTAGTGAATAATTGATGCAATCCTTTTAGCCGATCTGTTCCAAAACCGACGCCGACCAATATTTAAACAAACTCCCATACTTCATTTATGAACCGTAAATATTTAAAGATACATCGCCAGATTACATAAACGTTAACTTTGTTTACATTATTAATGTGAAATATTTATGCTCCGAATCCATAATTAAAAGTAGCTGGAAAACTGTTGCTCGGTGTCTAATTTACAATTCCACTAACTGCATTTGTTTCTTTTGTCCAGGATTAAAGTTACAGATATACTTTGTTACACAGTATCGGTCGGTGATCAACCTATTTTTGTTACAGATTTCAGATCCCTATGTGCTTGTAGGTACTATTTCGCTTAAAACTAATTAACCTTTTACAATTTCTTTTTCATTTTTCATTAAAAATTATAAACGGAAATTAAAAAAAAAAGCGTACTGTATTGTTTCAATCGCTACTTCACATAATTTTACACCAACTTATTTTAAGCGGTTAAATCTTGAAGTTTCTTGCTTTCTATATACTTACAAAAATCACACCTTACATCAAATAATTACGAATTGCTTTCATTTTAATCTGTCTAGTTTTCAGATGGTCTCGACCTATTTAATATTACATGTACCAAATTCCTACATGTAATATTTCATTTAATACAAGAATTGCAGCACACATTTTCATATTCAGTTTTAGGGTGAAACATTGCAGGGGTATATTCTGGTGTACTGCAACTTTCCCTAAATGTAACGTAAATTATGGTGCGGCTAAAATTTAGGTACTATCCTTCTGATTTACATTCAATTCTGCTGCAAACACCGAATTTCCAACCTTCAAAATATAAGGACAATGCTCAGATAAGTTTTTAGCAATCATTACTCATCATTGATACATTTCCCAAGTTGCTGGTGGACAGCAACAGTAGACATTATCACCAATCTGTTTTTTTTTTCTGTATTCCATGCGTTGATGGCACTCGTAATACAGATTTTAGAAGTCTGGAATTAGCAAGTTTGAGGTTTACATGCTTTATTCAATAGCACGATAGTCAGTACTTACGTCATTACCACTGTAACGAGTGTGACGAAATGCAAAATAACCTGTATAGAAAAGTATTGCCGTGTAACTTTACATGTCAGTATTTCGACAAACCTAACTAAGTGCACGTTGAATACTGACTCTTCGTACCTTATTTAATGTTTCATGACTGCAAAGACAGAGTGCCTTGGTAATGGCTGTACGTTATACAAGGAAGAGAAGATAGCAATCCAATATTTAACGTGCACTTTTTTCCAGTTAGTTAACCCGAATATCGCAAGTAGCAATAATCCGTATTGAGAGACCTCATGAGTCTAAATAAATGTCAGAAAAACGACCGGCCGTTTTTGCGTTATGTTTTAATATTTAACGCCCTTTTTAAACGTTGTACGTACTAAAACGTCAATGAACCAAGACGACTATTTCACTGGATTTAATCTGGAAACAAGTGGCAAACACTAACTTAACCTCACCGAACGCATTGCATTTCTCGCAAAGGAATTTATATTTGAAAACCCACGAAATCGATAATCTGAATTGAAGCAATTTCATTATCTGCTTTCCGTTTCACCCCCCAAACTCTTTCATCTAATTTACGGATGAAGACACCTTCTCCATCTGCAAGACTTGACATAACTCTTCCCATGTCTATGCAATACTTTTATCGAGTCACGCCAGTTTTTTGTCACATGGCCGTTGCATTGCAAGAGGCACTAATTACGTCATTGTTTTTCACGTCTGGCAATTACGTTATCTTTACGTCAGCTTTGTAAAACATTGCTGACACCAACAGGAACGGGTGCGTATACAATTCTTTCGAATAAGTTCGTGTGGACATCACGTCCTGCCACGTAGCGTTTTCTGACGGATTTCATCTCAGGGCAGTGTATTTAATTACCCCTGCTATTGCCTGGTATTTTATGTCAGCCATTGTTTACGGCATGGTGTACTGCACCCTTCCACCTACGTCCACGTAGTTTTATGTTCTATCACGACCAATGAATCTCAATTTTCTATCGTGGTAATTATTTTAACTAAGATAGGCTTGACTTTACACTTTACAATAAATTATACTGTATATATTTCCACAATGTTACGATAACCGCATCCAAGCAGTCTCAATACAAACTCACCTTAAACCAAATTTAATTAACTTTGTGAAAGTATCACAATTAAAAATAAAAAATTATAAATTAGGTCATATTCCCAACCAGCATCATCAACGAGAAATGCCGGAATGCAGAAACGAACTAAAGAGAGTTTCATTGGCCGTCAAAACGTATTATGTGATGCATTACTGGCTACATAGAGAATTGACATCAGCAATGTCAGTGGCAGTTTTTATTATCAGTGGCAGTTTAAAAATACCTAACAAATAAGAGTGCAGCATATATACTGTTTACATTCGTGTTCTCCTTAAATTGAACTAGCCATATCGCTCGCTTCGATCGCTCTGTTGGCATCGTCTCGCTTCGCTCCAGGAGATTTGCATGAAGAAACCATGACGTCATGAACAAACATCGTAAGGGGAAAAAAAATTTGACGTTATTTTTTCAGGTTCTTTCGCTTATTTCAGGGTCATAATATCAAGCTAAAGCAATGAAATAGGCCTAACTGAAGCGCAATTTAATTCTTTCATTCGGTCCTACCGAATCTTTGTAGGTGCTTCGGTTCCAGATGAGAAGACGTACACGCACGCACGCATATCATACGTCTTTAATGATGTAGATTAGCCACATCGCTCGCTCCGCTGGCGTCGTCTCGCTTGGCTCAAGAGGATTCCTTATTGCAGCACCTCTTTAAAGGGGCACATACCCTAAAAATATTCCCACCCCCCAAAAAAAATTTTCTAAGGTATTCTGGTGCAGTAACATGTACTTTTCATGCTACAACAGTTTTTTTTTTTTTTTAACTGAGACCTTTCATGGCTAAAAAACATTTTTTTTTTAGGTTTAGGTAGCATTGTGTAAGGTTACAAGTTTCACATTAAAACTTGATTTTCTCGGATCGCGAATATCGCTTGCGGTCAATCACTAGAAACAGCATAACTCTACTTAGAATTGATATAATGGCTTGAAATTTTTTACACATGTTCCCATGTGTGGTGACTATAAAGTGGACTAAAATCATACTTCTACACACTTCCGGTGTAGTTTTAAAAAAAAATCCCAAAATTTGGACTATATAGGTTCACGTTACATGCAAATTGTGATTCTATTATAAAATATGAAAATTGTAGTAGCAAAATTATCTTAGTCAACAGTGCTGTGTATACAGATGATTTAGAGCCCAATCTCATTCACGTGGTCCAATTTTTGCCGACGTCATCAAAGTAGCAATATAGAAGTGTAATAAAATTTACCAAAAATGTACCAGTACGGTACTCTCACAAAAACGGACCAAATCAAAATTTAAAATATGCTCCATACTAGTATTTCAACATACTTTAAGGTAAAAACAAAATTATTACTCTTAGGCAATTATACTGAAAGAAAAAAAAATTCCAAAGTTACGCCTCATTTTAAGGTAGGTGTCCCCCTTAAATAAGGTTTAGATGTCTACGTAGTTTGTCACTATCCATCTGTGTCACACCATACTTGTAACGCTTGTATTTTGCATGTGTCTGTTGGATGGACAACAATTTTGAGCAAAGCTGCGTGTGTCTGCTGACTTACTGAGAACAACCAGTTATTAACTGACTTGTTCCTTGTTGGTCTGTTACCGCCTAACCATTGTTAGATGGACGTTCCCGAGAGCTTCCACGAAAAAATTTGGTCAACAATCGTTGTACGTTTGTAAGTCTTCTCTCCAAAAGTAATCCCCTACTAAGGTGAGAGATGAAAGATTGAGAGTGTATAGCGAAATACACATTGAAAAGGTTCAGTTTACGTGGAAATCGCTCACTTTGCTCGCTGAATCTACGCATCTCCGTGCTTCAGAAACACGAATGTGTGACACCCTTTTAAAACCAGATCTATGGGCCTGTTTTTTCCATGCACAACCAATTTCAAGATGTATATTTGGTATGTTGCAAAATACGTCGTCTTTTTATGTTATTTTTTGCGTGCATCCTTTTCCAGATCATTTCGCTTCGTTCGAGGAGGTTTGCATGAAAAACTATGACGTCATACACAAACATTTAAGGTTAAAAAAAAAAACTTTGACGTTATTTTTCCAGGTTCCTTCGCGTATTTAAGTCATAATATCAAGTTAAAGCTATGAAAATAGGCCTATCCGAAGAGCCATTTAATTATCTTTCGTTTGGTCCTACTCCCATGTTTGTAGATGCTTTGGTTCCAGAGGAGTAGAGGTACAAATAAACACACAGACACGCACGCATATCATACGTCCTTAATGATGTAGATTGTGCACATGCAATATCACAGTCCCCAGTCCCCAGTTCTATTCATATTTAGAGTCTTTACAAAAAAAAAAGGAATATTCGAACTAGGGTCCTTTCATACTCAGGATATCAAAAGACTCAGCGGGCTAGTTTTGGAAGGAAGTTCCCAGGATTTTTTTTATATGCCACAATCAATAAATAAGAGCAGGAGCGCTTTTCCAGGGTTCTTTTTTCCCGAATGTACAGATGTGGGCTGGAAAAAAAGGTATATTTCGATCTAGTTAATGTGCATCTTAGTAGTACTGCAAATGCTGACGACATATTATAAGTAAACCTAGCTGATATCGTCGTTCGCAAACGAATTTAACGATCAATCAAGACTACACCTTTAACCACTCAAGATTTGTACAACAGCCTTATCGGAGGAAAGCCTATATTTACTGCCAGCCCAGCATCATGCGACTTTAGTGACTCAATCCCCCTTTTTTTTTTCTGAAAAAGAAATAAAAAATTTCCTTTAAAAAAATCGAAGACTGATTTATTTGGACAAGGCCGTGCGCTAGTATAGCCACGATTGGCATGTTTCAGGTCCAGTGCATTTCGCCAGCCGCAGGCGGGGGTGGGAAGGGGAATATATTGTTGCTGCTGCAGGCGTGCTACTGCTGATCGATATACGGACTTCCCCCAAGAAGTTCCTCCCCCAGCCTTTTCTCTCGACTTACCTATCTCCACTGCCACCCTTCCTCCTCTACAGTCAAAACATATTACGGGTCTACAGTAAAATTAGCTCCTGCTGTGAAGTGTCAGTCGAAGAAGTAAGACCATAGATTAGAAAGTTAACTAGATATACCGTCTTACTTCTTCCCGT
>JAHWFP010004109.1:0-43810 GCA_023313725.1 Lithobius niger
CCAGAGTGAAATGCTAACGTCTTCTTGAAACAATTAACATCCTTTCCAAACAATCAATTCCAGAGAGAACTTCTCACATCTTCAAACATTCAAAACCAGTGAATTGCTAACATCCTCTTTAAACGGTCAAAAGTATGTCAAAACCAGAATGAATTGTTGACATCCTTTTCAAACGATGAAAGCAAAGTGAATCGCTATCATCCTTTCAAATAATCAGAATCAGAGTGAATTTCTAACATCCTCTTTAAACGGTCAAAAGTATGTCAAAACCAAAGTGAATTGCTATCATCCTTTCAAATAATCAAGATGAGAGAGAATTTCTAATATCCTCTTTAAACGGCCAAAGGCATGTCAAAACCAGAGTGAATTGCTGACACCTTTTTCAAACGATGAAAGCAGAGTGAACTACTAACATTCTCTTCAAATAAAGTTAGTATGAATTAAAAGGGAAACATGTAAAGTGGCCTTTAGCCCATGCAACTGTCCAACTCACGAGTGTATTCCATTTAGATTCACATCTGTCTTCGAGTAGATATTTATAATTTCTTTTCGTAGCCAGTATCGTATAACTTTCATGCCTTATAGCTACACGGAATGAAGTTCCAAAATTTCCAGGGCATGAATAGGGCTCGCGCAGTCGCTGCCAGGAATCGGGGGAAGTAGAAGAAGGAGGAAGAACCAAATCCCCTGCGGTTTCAGCTTTAAAATTATTCCGCAGATCTCGTTCGCCAGCACCACTGGATCTGACTTGCCTTTGCTCCTGGCATCGAACGGACGCTTTAAAGTGGCCTGGGACCAGTAAGCCGTTTTCGAAGAGATTACTCTCAGCCGACATAACGTGCAAATGGACGCCATTTGCGATCGGTTTCTCCGCATACCCCGAGGCTCAGATTCAGAAAGAGGACGAAAAGATTCCTCGTTTGGTGGCAGCAGGGGTTTGGGAGTGGAGTTTAGGTGGGCAAGGGGGGGGTTGGGGTGATGGATTCGTCTCTTCTCGCCTGCATAGCAATTAATGACGAAATAGTGATGGGGAAGGGGGAACGTAAAGTGGGGAAGTCACAGCTGGGAGGGAGGTAAGGAAGGGTGGAAAAGGTAAAAGTTCAAGCAACCGCTTGGGCGAGGAGATGAGGACTGATCGTTTTTGGTGGAAGGTGTGACAAAGTTCTTGACACCAGAATTTCACAAAAAGGTTTCTTTAAAAGGGATTGAGCTGGTTTAAACTAAAGGGGATGTTCCAGGCAGCCTACGTTATTATCTTTTCATGGTGGACATGGTTGGATACATAACACAGGGTGCAGTGTAGAATGAAGTAATCGGAGCTTGATGTGTATCTTAAAAAAAAAAACAGAGCTGCACGGAGTACATTCGTTTAAATAGATATTTTCTTACTTACGTTTTCTTACCCCGTGGTTCTTCTTACTGGTATAAGACAACGGTTTCATTGTTTTAGCAGTGTGTCTTCATGATATAAATCCACTGCAGCAACAATGGTCCAACAATGAAAGAGTTGTGCAAGTTTATCACTCTTAGTAAGTTGTTGGATAAATGTTTATTCAGTAGTGGAAATGAGCGACTTTCTACGTTGAATAAAAGAAAACACGTGAGACAGACAGTACTGCTACATTGATCTTATTTGACCATTTTTAGTTTTGTTTATCATTTTATTACGAACTGAAGCACATTATTCGGATCACTACCTTGAGATTTGTTTCATAATTTTTGCTGGGACTGTCTGTCAGCACCATAGGAGTTGCAACAAGAAATCTCTTCGAGCGCAGCGAGACGCAGCGGAATGAGCAAGCGAAGCGAGCGACTCCGCTAGTCTATATACTTATTTCGCTTACGAGCAGACTTAGGTCAGGAGCCGACTTAATGATGTGAGCAGACTTGATGGAGGCATTGTTAGGGAGGACTAAACAACGAAGCTTCAACAATCAGCAAGAGGACGAGTGGGCTCATTCTTGCCACGGTAGTAAAGTAAAGGGCGAGCGGCCGACAATGAGAACGGATATGCGCTCTAACAATTAGAAACAAACACTATTGCTTCAATAATGCTGACTATTAGAGCCGAGTTGAATCAGCGGGAATCAGCTAGACCGGCGTATGTTACGCCGGGGAACAACTAGTAAATAACTGTTGCTCCTAGTGTACCACGCTACCCAGCTAGGAGACAGGTTAATTGGTGATGCCGATAAGTAATTAGTAAAAGGAGGCTCATAACAGCACTAAGAATGTAGGCTTGCAAAGAAATTCAGCCAAAATGGATAGACGCCTACAAAGTGTTTACATTTAATCATGATTAGGGAGGAAAGTCAGTCAGTAACACGACGAATCAAATAGAGCCTTAGCTTAAATAAATACGGATACAAACCTATTTACGTTAACTTTTGGACTTAATTGTCAGACTGCCTGAGTGGAAAACTGTGCCACTCGGACCTTTGAAACAAAAGGTCAGAGTCCTATCACTGAGCCATAATGACACGACCTTGTGGCGTGACTCCGACCTTTGGATTCAAAAGTCGTGGGTTCAATTCCCCGCTCAGGCAGTCTAGAATTTAAACCCAAAAGGCAGGGTAAATTGGTTTGCATTCTTATTTATTCAACATTTCTCGAGTCTATTTAGCATTCCGTCCTGTTTTAGAGCCTTAGCTTGAAACATGTTACAAAAAAAATGTTTTTTTTTTTTTTTACGAACTTCAATCTGAACTAATAACGTTTTTTAACCTACGGTAACTCAAGAAAAGACTGCACTATATAATTTAGGTTGTGTGTTTAATCTATGCAAATGCAAGTAAGAAGAATATGGTCGTTTCGGCGAAGCGTCGAACACCAAATTTTTCAGACTTGAATTTTGCAATTTAATAAATCATGAAGATTAAATTCAACGTGACCAAGTAATGAAGTGCTCAAGGAATGAACATGTTTATTGTTCAGGATAGTTTGGTAAGGAAGAACATCCTACGAAAACATGTTACGAAAATATTTATTTATTCGCAATGCGTTGTTGTCCAGGGAACATTTTCAACAACACTGCCGCTAACTAGTGGTGTACCTCAGGGCTCAGTACTGGGCCCCCTATTGTTTGTCATCTTCTTAACTGATCTTCGCTCTGCGCACGAGTTGGTGCATGAGTTCAAGTTTGCTGATGACCGTAAGGTGGGCGCAAATATTGTCTCTGTGGATAATCCAGCAACACTATCTGCGCACATAGATGATGTGCAACGTTGGGCAATCAAATGGCAACTTCCATTATCCCTACGAAAGTGCTGTAGTTTCCGCATTGGAAACTCTGAAGGTATTAAACCTTACTCAATTGAGGGCGTCAGTCTTCCGTTGGTTGGTGTGATTAAGGACCTTTGGATTTGGGTAACATATGATCTGAAATCTACGCTACATTGCAAAAATATTTCCTCTCTTGATTTCCGTCGCCTAGCAATAGGAAGAAAGTGTTTTTGTCAGGCAAATGTCAGTACGCAAATTAGGGCGTTTAAAATGTTCGTGCGTCCATTATTGGAGTATGGGAGCCCTGTCTGTTCTCCCCATCTATTGGGGGATATTGATCAGGTGGAGTCCGTTCAGCGCTGTTTTACGCGTGAACTACCGGGCTACCGTAATCTGGCACAGGGTAAGAGACTCAGAAAGGCTGGACTGGACTCGCTGAAGCTGCGTAGGACACGGGCTGACTTAGTTCTTACTTTCAAGATTCTACACGGGCTGCTATCGGTTGACTTGCCTTTGTTTGATCAACACCCACTTACTGCTACGCGTGGCCATTCAATGAAATTGCGTATGCAGCCATTTAAATTGGATTGCCGTAAACACTTTTTTGTTTGTCGGGTAGTGCCAGTGTGGAACTCCCTGCCAGAGGGGCTTGTTTCAGCCTGTTCGGTTGCTGTCTTTAAAAAGCAACTCTACAATCAACCGTTACAAAATTTTCTAAAGCGCCAATTATCCTAGTATCCTAGTTTTAACTTGGGGACCAGTGTTAGTGGCAAAAAATTGCCCTTCTGTGCTCCCAACCTCTTTTTTTGTGTGGTTCAACATCCATATTATTATTATTATTATTATTTAGTGATTTCTCTGAACTACGGTATGGTGTGCCACAAGGTTCGGTTTTGGGACCACTATTATTTTTAATTTACACAAATGATATTCATGAAATAATAGACAACACCATACTTTACCTTTTTGCGGATGATATGTTTTTAATTTCAATAAACTATGTTAGAACAGAAATGATAAAAAATTTACAATTTGATTTTGACCTACTTAATTGTTGGCTTATTGATAATGAAATGTACATTAGTCAAGATAAAACATTTTTTTATGAATATAACAGTACCAAAAATGACAATAAACGATGATTTAAGCATAGTGGTACATGATGAAAATTGCACTTTTATGAATTCAGGAATGAAATTAAGTGCCAACTGTGAACAAAAATGCAAGAATTAGAAATAAAATAAAATGCAAAATATTTGGGCTTGACTATTGACATGCATTGGAATTTTAAAAAAACATATTACTGAATTAATGAATAAACTTCGAGGTGTTCTCTCTAAACTGTTTCAAGTGAATAATGTCCTAGGTAAAAAAAAAATAAAAAAAATTCTCTATGATGCGTAGGTAGAAAGTCACCTACGATATGGTGTTGAAATTTATGGTTTTGCCACTGATTACATAGTAAAAAGATTACAGAAAATCCAAAATAAAATCGTGAAAGTATTCTTTGGAAATAATAATAAAAAAAACATCCGTGGTATATCTGGAAAATAAAATTTTAAAAATATACAAGCTTAGAGATCAGAAAATTATAACAAGGAATTCCTTTGATAATACATATAAACATTACAATGATGAGGAAAGAATCAGACTTAGGCAAAACAAGCACAGATTTATTATTCCAAAGTGGTACAATAAATATGGTACAAGAAGACGAAATTATTACATACCAAACATTTTTAATAGAATTCCCAATGAATTATTGATATTTAATAATAAAAATGAATTAAAATTGAAATTAAAGGGTTTTTTGTTAAATGAAATAATTTGAAATGTGATTTTTTTTAGAACCTTAATGTTGAAAATATGAAATCAATTATTTTGTGTATATTATGTGTATAATGGTTTTATGTGTGTTATTTATTTTGTGTCTTTTATTGTATGCTCATACAAGTTTTTTTTATAAACTTCGAGCAATTCGTATGCAATAAATTATTATTATTATTATTATTACATAGTTCAGTTGCTCTTCATTAGAGGACGCCAGGGGTTCTACTTACAATTTTTTGCTCATTCTGTGCTGTTAGGGTACTTAATGGAGTTGTGACTCACTAAAGCAAATTAAGCCAAAAGAAACGAAAAAAACCTTACGTGGCAGCATGTGCAGAAATAACTTACAAGAGCTTGGAGGTTTGACGTGCCTGCAAGCCGAAACCGTAGCTCCAGACGACGAGAGGGTCAATTGCTAGGGACTTACTACTACTGAGACTTTTTTCGTCATAATTGCTGCTCACTTGTCATTCTCAGCTGTTCACAAAGTTGGCTCCATTGTGCTTTTTCGTTTAATAATATAATAGTAATAAGAAAAGACTTTATTGCTACATATTATAAGCAGCAACCAATGCGATAGGGAAGGATACCAAACTGATACCACTAACTCCCTAAAACATACAAAGATGAATGAAAACATACTTAAAACAACAAAAGAAAAAAGGTGAGGGTACCCTAGTCACAAAATTCAGAACAAACAAAAAATCCAGACAGTGTTCTGGTCGCAACAGATATGCCTGAAGGCTGCAGTCATTAACCAGTCTCAAACACGTTTACCGAGGATGTCGAGACAATGCAGTCGCTAAGTGAACTCTACACTGGCACCACCCTACCGAAAAGAAAGACTTTCTGCAATTAAGTTTAAATTTGGGGGTCACGAGCTTGTGGCAATTGCCCTTGATACGAATGTTGGTACTGGATTCAAACAGCGGCAGATCTTGTAGGAGTAAGCCGTGGACGAATCTTAAATGTCAAGATCAAGCATGCCTTTAATCTTCTCACTTGAAGTGAGTCAAGCACAAGTATCCTGAAGCACTGGCAATTGGATAGTTTATTCAAACTGGGCAGAGTCTTTGTAAAAACGCCTCTGTACACAGACTCAATTTGGTGAATGTCTTTCAAGAGACTGGGTGACCAAACCTGGCTCGCATACTCAACAAGTGGGCGGACAATTACTTTAAAAAGCCCAAAGTTTGGCTTTCAAGTTCCTCGAAAATCCTAATATCTACAGCTAACTTACGTTTCTTTAGTTATTACCATACTTTGCCGTTTTCATTGTTGTAAACAGTCCTTATAAATCCCGTATTGGATTCTTACAACAATGGTAAGAGCGGTACAACAATGCAACCTATTGTTGCAATAAGTATACATGATTGATTGATATTTTATTGAGCCGATAAGGCCTCCAAGCCATTCGCTCACAAACTTACAAACTAAAAACTACTTACAGACTAATACAATCAAACAGACCGGCTGACTCCAAGAAACCCAAGAAGCCGGCTAACTCTAGGTACCCATGAGAACACGAGGGGGGGGGGGACGGACCCAAGCGTGAGTAATTGGATACATGTATACTTATTGCAACAATACTGTAAGTAAAAATGTATAGTTACAACAATGCTTTATCTCCTTTAACAAATGAGAATCTACGTTTTACATTCTTACCGAGAGATTGGCCCTGGTTTCTTAAAACTGGTTCACCTTCCACTTCAGCCAAAGCCTGGCTCAAAACTTCACTTTCATCTTCGTCAAGAAACACGGAATTTAGCCATAATGCAAATGCAAACATAAAAAAACAAGCGGCTACAGCGACTACCTAGTCGCATTCGGTCTTCTGTACGGTTTTGCCACTTTCAATAGTGAGGCACACTTCTCTATCACGCATTGCAACAGCTATCTCTATTACATAATCTAAAAACAGTAACCATCAGAATTGCCCGTTGCAAATGTGTTAGCTTTTAAGCTTATTTTTCGTTTCAGGCATAACTGTCAGCGTCTAGGCCTAATTAACAACTTTAACTTCGTAAGTAGCAACTAACGGAGATTTGGATTGTATACAGTAAGCCTGTTCATTTTTGTAACACGGTATACCTCCACGCACACAGTTACAGTGTTACAGTGTTACAACGTAATGCGCAACGTAGCCTATATAGATCAGTGGTAGTAGGGAAGGGACAGGAGAAACACTGCAGCAGCGACTCGTAGCAACTATTGACGTTGCCATGGTAACGTGATTTTAGACCTAATTTTCATTTTTTAGGCCTCATTTTTTTAATGGCAGTTTTAGTTTCGTAAGTAGCAGATAGGCCTAATGGCCGATCGTAAGCCTATTCATTCATGCAACAATGCGACAAGACTCTTTTAAACGAAGCTAAAGTGTTTTTGTTTTTACGGCTGCGCTAACACAAATCTTTAGGATTTCAATTCCACGATGAAATGTTATTATTTAATTTAGTTACGTCGAAGAGGTCTATTAGCTATAAGGAGGCAACGATGTTTTAATTTGCCACGTTATTTAACTAACTTTTGACACTGAATCGAACGTTGTAAACAGTGGTCGTCAATTTCTGGTACCGTTGCGAAGTTGAAAAAAGCGACGAACGGACGGACGGACAAAGTCGTTGCAATAGTCTTCTCAGCCGGTACGGCTGTACAGAAGACTAAAAACGATCAAAGCGCATGAAAATCGAAGGGACGAACGGCCAACAATAGACGAGTGCGCGAATTCGTGGAGATGCGTGTGCTGTTTCATTGTTGCCGGTCTTCCCTCCGTTGTAACAATGAAAAGTCAAGACGTGCTAAACCAATTTCAGTACCATTAATGGCCGTAATGGACACGATCAAAACAGCCTTTTAGTATGGTAATAAGAAACTTATAGCCATCCTTCTTCCAACTATGGGGTACAGTGGATAGTTTTTACGTGCTCGGACCAGAACGACGTTTCTGGCTCCTCGTACGATAAAACTATCCAATAAATCACTTACTGTACCCCATTGTTGGAAAAAAGGATGGATGTAACTATTTCTTCGCTTTTTCGCCAAAAACTTGTGACGACCATTATTATTTTTTTTTGTGCTCTTAGCTTCGGTTAAAAGTTGGACGTTATAAAAACAAGCTGACTTGCTTAGTCACATATTCAGTGATCCCATCCGCCCCTTTTCCAAAACAGTCACACTCCAGCGATTCCTTCCTCTTCCCACTGTGCTGCTGACGTCATTTGCGCACGGTACCCAACTTGCAACAAAACATCCGACATCTTACAAACTGCAGCCATTCCGTTTCTGGTCGGAATCCGGTAAATGGAGGGCAGACGTCTTCCGATTGCTATCTGGATGCCAAACACTAACTTGAAAGGCAAGGGGACGAATTTGGTCCGTTAACTTAGACAATTCCAATGTTGTGCGTGGGGAGTTGGGGGGTTCGGGGGACACGTCTTACGCCTCACTCTCCCTCCCTCCCCCACCCCCATTTCCCTTGATTGTCGCCAACAGCAAAGAAAATAGCGTACGATTGCCCGTTTCCTTTGCCAAAGGTTGCCGAGATAACGAGAAACAAATTTATTCCCGGGTAGCGAGTACACACAGTTCGCAATCAAATTGCCACGTCATCGACGTCAAAGCACCCAGTATTTGTTCACGCCGAGGGAAAACAACGGATGCCGGGACGGACGGACGGACGGATGGATGGCTTGCTGCTTGAATTGGTTGGTTGGTTGCTTGGCCAATTCTTGCTGGAATTCGAAAGTAAAAGGCCGTCATCTGAGGTCTTAAATAAGACTGGGTTTCTTCTCTTCTGCAGAAACTACAACCCTTAAGGGTTGTACACAAATGACGTGACGCATGTTTTGCCATTGTTTACTCCGTTCCGCTTTACAATTCGTCACAGCTTTTGCAATTCGTGAAAATATGCGATTAACCGACAATAATTGCTCGTTTGTGATAAACGGGTATGTCCAATGTCGAGGGGGTGTGGAAATCTCACAAGAGCAAAGCGCGAGTGAATATCCCCAACCCCCGAGACATTGGACTTTCCCGTTTCGAATAAACCAGCAATTATCGCCGGTTAACTGCCAATTTTCACGGATATGTGTTTTGATGGTAAGGTGTGACGTCAAGCTAACTCATCGACGTATTTGAGTTTTTAAACATTTTTATTTGTATATTTTATTTGTGATCATAAGGAATTGAAGAATTTTTACATAAGACTGATGTAAATTCCTGAAAGGAACTTTCCGGTTTAAAAGCTTCTTGTCTACGAAAGTCAGAACCAAGGGAGAGACGTCCTTTTACCAGTTTTAGGTTCCGATATTTGTGTTTAAGGTAAAACCGTATTTTTTCTACTTTAATAGTTTGCATAAGATTAGAGCCCAAAATGCTATATTCGCTTGAGGCGTAGGTTTTTAGGTGTATTTCAAAGTGTCGCTAGCCTAGTTTTCGTACTGTCGGGACCTGACGGGTTAGGCTTACCTTACGACATTTTATTTTTCGTGTCGGTACGAAAAATGTCGCAAGCCGCAAATATTCCCGTTTACGCTGGTTTTCCAATGGGTTGAACTGGTTGAATTTGTGTCGTGTAGTTATGAAAAGTCGGTCATAATGTCACGTGGTGGAGCTGTCACTTGGTGGATTAGGGGTTGTGTGGGTGTGGACCCCATAAAAGGGTTAGATTATCAAGAAAGTATGGGTTATCAAAAAAGTGCGTAATCAAAATTAACCCATGGTGACGTGTGTGGGTTTCAGATTAACCGTATGTAACGCCTACAGTTTTAGTATGGGGAATGTGTTAGCGTGACGTTACCACCGTGCATTAATTGGTAATAACATTGATTATCCGATAATTTTCGCCCAGTCCCTCCATCTTGCTTTTGTTGTGTAACCTGGTATTACCGTAGCAAATGCCATTAAGTGATTGGTTGGGGTTAGGCGACCTTCCCAGCGTTTAGCCATTAAGCCGCCCTTGCCACCCAGGCACTAGGGATCAGGATACGCCTGATTTCGCCCACCACCACAAGGATGAGGGTACTGATTGGGATCGGGGGAGCTGGGTCCCTTCTCCCTGACCACCAGTGAGGCCGCACAAAGTGCTACCAAGTTTTCGGACTTTGGTACCGGGCATTGATCTGCGCCACAGTCGCCGGGTCCAGCTTCCGAGGGTTTCCACAGCCAAGCCCCTTTAGCAGGTTCGGCCGCTTCAACGATCAGTCACTCTACCAGCTACCCCTCTAGCAGCGGGGTCCTCCTCAAACCATCTAACCCGTGCGAGTCCATCCTACAAGTGCTAAAGCCTTGGCAAAACTTCAGCCCCGCACTACCAATTAAGGAGTTTGGTGCACTATTGCTCGCAGAGACTACCATGATTTTGGTTCCCACACCCAGGGTTTGGTGGCCCTGACCTATTCGAGAACAATTGCTCATCCTCGTGGCCTCGGCATTGCCCCCACTTCAGGGTAGCAGTTTTGGTCGCTACTGCTGGAGCCGCTACTGCTGGAGCTGGAGCCGCAAATGCCACTCGGGCTCACTGAAGCATAGATAATTTTTCTCAACCACTCGTCGCATTCCCTGGCTGATAAAAAACTACGTACAAGCACTCGGGTGTATTTTTTTTTCAGTTTTGAAAGCAACTCATGCTTTTCGAAAACTGAGGCTATTAAACGAGACTCTTGTTGTAATACTGCTGGTATTACTACTGCTCCCACAACCAACTTAACTCGTGTATCAGCCCTTGCAGGAGCGAATATAACACACATAGCCGTAGGACGTGGGAATATCCACGTTGCAACTATTGCGTCATACTTCGTGCTCGTCACAAGGTCGTCTGGGGAAGAAGCTGTCGGTTTCGTTTCTCAGATGCAGGCCAGTTAATCCAACATCACTAGAATCTCACTTTACTACAGCAGCACTAAAAGGCATCAGTTTTACACGAGCGCGTGAACTATAGCTTTGAGTCGGGAGGCGAAACACGCACGCGATTTCTGCCTCAGTCGGCCTTGGCTTGCAGTAGCCATCTGCTTTCACCGAGGGGTTCGACAAAGCTATAAATCTCGTACACCCAAGATTTAAGATTTATAAATCCGTTGTAAATCTTGTAATCTGTAAATCTTGTGTAAATCAGTTAAATCCTTAAATCTTGCACAAATCTTGCAAATCAGTTAAATCTTACTTAAATCTTTTGTAAATCTTTAAATCTGTAAATCTGTGTAAATCTCCAAAATTTTATGTAAATCTTTAAATCTTCTGTAAATCCGTGTAAATCTTGAAACATCTCATGTAAATCATTAAATCATAATTAAATCTTTAAATCTGTGTAAATCTTCTCTAAATCCGTGTAAATCTTGAAAAATCTCATGTAAATCATTAAATCATACTTAAATCTTTAAATCCAAGTAAATCTGCAAATCTTCATGTAAATATTTAAACCTGTAAATCTGTGTAAATCTTTAAATCTTCTCTAAATCCGTGTAAACCTTGAAAAATTTTTATGTAAATCATTAAATCTTACTTAAATCTTTAAATCCCAGTAAATCTTCAAATCTTCATGTAAATCTTCAAATCTGTAAATCTGTGTAAATCTGCAAAATTTTATGTAAATCTTTTAAATCTTCTACAAATCCATGTAAATCATTAAATCTAACTTAAATCTTTTGTAAATCTTTAAATGCCAGAAAATCCGTAAATCTCCTTAAATCCGTTGGAAGATTTGCAGATTTACAAATCTCGTACACTTTTTGTTGTCTTTGTCGAACCCCTCGGCTTCCACGCTTCACGCACGTGGAACGCTGTCGTTAGCGGAGGTGCCGCACGTCTAGTTTAATTGTTACCCGAGTGGTGTTTTTCCGCGCATATCTATTAGGTTAAAACCTATTTTTTACGTGTGTTATGTACGAGAAAATAGTTACGATCAGTCGTTCCAAATTTATCCGCATGGGGTCGCAATCATGAATGAGAGGTGTAACCTGCGGTAACATTATCGTGAATACTTCCGTTCGTGTCGCTCCTGGTGTTTGCAAACCTTCAACTAGTAAATACGGATGCAAACCTATTCACGTTTCCTTTTGGACTTAAATGTCAGACTGTTTGAGTGGGGAATCGAACCCACGACCTTTGAAATCAAAGGCCGGAGTCCTACCACTCAGCCATACTGACATGGCCAAAAGGAAACGTCCATAGGAAGCACTTAACACGCATACATATACATACACTATCCAATCTAAAAATAATAGTAATAATAATATAAGTTCGTTGCAAACGCAACTGGAATGGCAAGGACCTGGTGGTCACTAACTGCCATCCGAAGTTACAACAAAAATTAAAAATTGTAAAGTTTAAAAGTTTAAAACGAAGACGGTTGACCGGCCGTAAAAAAAGGGTTGATGGTAACGGTTGGGGTCACGAATGCCTTACCACCAAGGTTAGACCTACCAGGGACACAGTGGTCCCCGATGGCATCTCCAAACGTGAAGGACGAGTGAGGGAAAAAGCCGTACCATTGTCAATGTTTCAAAAAAAATTTAAAAATAAATAAAATAAAATAAATGCATTGCAGTTTAAAGCCTGGCCTAAACCTTTTGTCAATCATAATCAAGATAAAATAAAAATAAAAAGTTCATCATAATAAAAAAGCCATTGTCACCAGGAGAGAAACGATCACGAACAAGCAGGCATTATTGGGCATACACCAGTCCAACAATCACCATCCAACTAGCAGGCGACAACATAATTGGGGCTTTTTCAAAAATTTGGCAAAGTTAAACTCGTCAAGATGTTGTCTGAAGCTGTTGACGGAAGCAGCCGCAACGATCCGCTCAGATAAAGCATTCCACACTGGGACCACCCTAACGGAAAAAAAGGACTTCCGGCAATTAAGTCTGGCTGAGGGGAGGAGTAATTTGTAACTATGACCCTTAGTCTTGCCCACACGGCTAAGTTCAAAGAATGGTAAATCTATTTCCAGAAAGCCACGTAGAATTTTAAATGTCAAAATTAGGTCAGCCTTAAGTCGGTGCAGTTCAAGGGAGTCCAGCCCGAGATGCTTCAAACGCAGATAATAAGGCAGCTGTGCAAGGCCAGGCAGCCGCTTTGTAAAACGACGCTGCGCCGATTCCAAATAGTCAATGTCTCTCAACAGGTAAGGGGACCAAACCTGTGAAGCATACTCTAAAAGAGGGCGAACATAAATTTTAAAAGCACGGACTTTAGTTTCTACACAGCCAGAATTAAAAATCCGGTTTACATTACCGAGACGACGATTAGCATTTGCCACTACGTGATTACAATGGGTGGTGAATTTTAAGGAGGAGTCAAACCAAACACCGAGATCCTTAACTGAACAAACACTCGGAAGAGTGGTCTGGTTCAAAACATATGAGTGGTTGCTGTTAGAATGTCCAATATGAAAGGATTTGCACTTATCATCCGAAATAGGCAGCTGCCAATCCACAGACCAACGAGCCACAAAATTGACAAAAAAGTTGCAATTGATATTATGAGGTCGAGTTTACAATAGCAGAGTGCAGCTTTAGGTCATCAGCAAATTTCTCCTGACTTGCATTGACTGGATTGCAACGAAAATCATTTAAATACAAAATGAATAGATATGGCCCTAAAACCAACCCTTGTGGAACCCCACTGACAATCTGCACTGGTTCCGAAAACGAGTTTCCAATTTTCACACGTTGGGTACGCCCAAGCAAAAAGGCCTCAAGCCAACTTAAGAGTGCTCCATCAAAACCATAAAATCTGAGCTTAAAGAGAAGTTTTCGGTGAACAACAGACTCAAAGGGATCTTAAAATCGAAAAGTACTACATCCGATGGCATACCAACGTCTAGAGTGTCGGGCCACCGATCTAATGGCCACAGCAGCTGATGTGTAGTGGAGCGACCACTCACAAAGCCAAATTGGTCGTTTCCAATTAGCTTGTGAGTTTCAGAATAAACTGACATTATGGTCCCGAGTTATAGTTTCCATGATTTTGCATGGTACTTCCGTCAAGGCAATAGGCCGATAGTTGTGTGGATCTGCAGCATCACCTTTCTTGAAAATTGGAATTACATTGGCGGTTGACCAAATTGTAGGCAAACGACCCGAAGAAAAAGACAATTTAAAAATATGGGCCAAGGGGGTACAAATAAAGGATCTGATCTCTTAAAAAAGGTATGCTGAAAAACCATCAGGACCAACCAAGTGAGACGGTTTTAAAGCCGAAAGTGCATTCAAAACACTACATGGGGTAAACTCCACCATTGTACAGCGTTCCCGAGTTACCACCTGACTGCTTGGCATTGGTGGCTGAGAGTCGTTGTCCACAATTGTGTTTTTAGAAAAAATAGTATTAAAGGTCGTTGCTTTACAAAGTGGGTCAGTGTTAAAATTGCCATCATCTTTAAGTGGTGGGATAGATCTGGAAGTATTCGTTCTTTCACGATACAGACGATATAGAGAACCAACGCTCCCATCAGAAAGCGCAGATCGTTCTCTTGCTTTACGATTTTCGAGTAAAGCCTTGGAGTATTGCAACCTGCACTCATTGCAAGCAGAACGATTAAGAAGCGAGCGGTCCCGTTTATACCGCCGCCATAGTGAAAACTTCTTCCTTCCAAGTTTAAGAATTTCAATTGGTAAGTTGAGAGATCTTAACTTTCGATTGCGTCTAGTAAAACAACACTGCACTGGTGGGATGCTTGTCTGCGCATCACAAACCAAGTGAACAGAAAGGAACACACTTAAAGCGTGAAATAAGGTTATAAACAGGACAGATAGCCAATTAACACATATCGAGCTCAATTGGCTATCTGTCTTGGTTATTCAACTATTAATGCATCCTGCTATAGTCGTCCATGGAGCCGATCCTGAATCACCACTACCAGCTGTAAAGGATTTAGAGACGTGTAGTCTTTCATAAACCCCTGCGTACTCTATCCAGCCTGACTACACAGCGTTGCATAAGTCAATTCACAGTGTTCTTCACCCACAAGATAAACCACCACATTTCCCCAATAAGCTCACTCGATCTGAATTAATTCATTGAAAAAAACAGGAATTATAGCAGAAGGCTGCGGCAGTCACTCGTGTCGCAAACCGGCGACCACATGAAAAGCAGAAGCTACAACCTTTTGGTGCCGTGCGCAAATTTAGCCCGTTTTTACCCCCAGAGATTTTGCCCCCCAGAAAATTACATCACCGACGTCGACCCCCCCCCCTCCGAGGCTTGTTTCTATTCAATGGGGAGGGGACAACTCGCGAAAATTCTAAATCTAGTTGTAAAATTAGTACGATTCTGTCCGAAAATTTCTGACTTTTTTGTTGTTGCGCTTGACCCCGTTTGGAAGCGGTTTACTTAGTGGTAATTCCACTGATTACGTGATAGTTTTCACCTGCGTCCTTCAATCCAGCTCCAACTCTCCAGCAGACGCACAGTCTTCTCACCTGCACTTCCCATGGCTACCAGTTCAGAAAACAGATACGAACGCACGACCATATCATAGGATTAAACAGGATGGAAATCCGACGGCTCAATAAGAGTTAACTAAAGTCCAAAACTATATATGAGTCCACAAGGCAACGTAAAATAGGTTTGCATTTATTTATCCGTTTCATAGGCTATATATATCCGTATGTCCGGGTTCACAGCTGCAGCTTGTTTCACATTATGTCTGCAGGAAACTGATTGTATAATGCACTTTTCAGTCCAGTATACGAATGCAAAAACGCGTAAATAGTCCACTCGTAGTCTCTAACAGTAACTTTGAAGAGTCTGCAAGTGTGCTATCCACTTGTTTTTACACTCATAGTGCACGGAAATTTGGCGTCATACACTCAGTTTCCTGTAAACATAATGTGGAACAAACTACAGCACTCTCTTTTTGTTAACCCTCGCTTCCGAATATCAGGGCGCGTTTACGCAGCGACTCGCCTTTGCATTCTCGCAGCTAGAACTCAATCGCGATGGCAATCGCGATGGGAATATGCCATGGTAACAACGCTAAATGGATTAGCTAAATCCGACATCGTTTGAGTAAATACTTGCAGTCTTATAATCCGTGCCAATAATATAAAGAATTCCTCATGACGAAACAATTTTCTCAAACGCTTCTGAACTCACGTTATTTGCTGTTTTCGTTGCGAGGCGGCACCGGCAGACGTAAAACTGCCGCCATGTTGGAATTTCAGATAATTTCTAGCTTCTAGCTGCGAGAATGCAAAAGCGAGTGGTAGCGTAAACTCGCCCTCAGGAAGCGTTTACGCAATGAATCGCTTTTGCATTCTCGCAGCTAGAAGCGAAATGAACTGAAATTCCAACATGGCGGCGGTTTTAGCTCTTCCAGCTCGAACCGAAACGAGTCCATAATTGAGTTTAGAAGCGACTGGTGAAATTGTTTCGTAAGGAGGCATTCTTTGTCTTGCTGTCACGAATTATAAGACTGCAAGCATTTGCTCAAACGATGTCGGATTTAGCCGATCCAGAAAGCGTCGTTACCATGGCAACGACACCTTTACCATCGCGATTAAATTTCAGCTGCGAGAATGCAAAGGCGAGTGGTTGTGTAAACGCGCCCTCAGTCTCCGAGTTCTGGCAGCAAAATAACCTCCTGCCTCCCCCGCCCCCCTCTCCCGGCACGAAACTCAAATTGGCTCGGTTGTAGGCAACACTGCTTTTCTGCAAACCACTGAAGACAGCCAGCACTCAAACGTTCAAAAACCTTAACTCTCACATGACAGCAGGGCGATGGGCCTGTAACTGGACAATAAAGTTCTGTCCTTTCCCGCTTTTGCCACAGGCACCAGCACCGCGTTACTCCCAAGATCCCGGCCCTTCAACACTCTTCCAAACTTCATTACAACCACGAAGCAGCTTAGCACGGCCCTCATTTTCCAGGGGCTTCCACGATGAGTACCGAACACCGTCCATCCCTGTACTGCCTGCACGACACGCCAACAAGACTGCGTGTCGAGATCCCCGAGGGAAACGGTGACTCAAGGAAGGGATTTGCACCATCTTGACCAGAGCGACACATACCACTCCATCGTTCTTCGGCACCTCCTGGCAAACTACAGACAGAAGCAAAATGGACATATTCCGTTCCTTTAACCTGCAAATTCGCGCCGCTAAAGACACCCTTCCCATCCGCAGAAAGCAGCTGCCTCATTGTTTTTAACAATTACAAAAGTGGCGTTACAAAATTTGAAACGGGAATTTAATAATAATCAGCCGACAAATAACAAAATATTCGCCAGTTACGTCTTTTTTAATAAATGAAGAGAAAAGGCCGAACAGTAGTATTGGGCCGACATTTCCATGTATTTCGCGGTTTCGCAAAGTTGTAGGTTGTTCCAGGCCCGGGGCCGCCCGAAAACCACTACAGGAAGCCCTTGTTAAAAATAAATAAAAAACACAATTATTTTAAAATTTGAAATGAATGCGTATGAAAATTGCATCTCTTAAGTTGCAGGAAATACTTTTCAAATTCACACCAATTAAAAAAAAATAGGCTAGTTTACTGGTCTCCATTCCGTGGCAGGAGGCGCTTGTATGAATTTTGTTTTTAATATGAAATGAATTCGTATGAAAATGGCGTCTATAAGTTGGAGGAAAACGTTTCAAATTCACGATCGCTAGCTTCCGCTTGTAGGAGAAACTTATAAGGCACTCACCCAGGTTACCTTAAACCCCCTCCTCCCAAATTCTCCCCCCCCCCCCATCGCGCGGGACTTTGAGGCCCCCTACAATATATTCCTAGCGAGGCTCGACTTCTCCCAATCCGTCCCTGTCCAGGCCAGTCAGGGAACGTTCGTAATTGATATTAGTGGGTTTCGTTGTTTAACTACAACTTGAAAACTAATGTGTTGTAACTACTCAGGGAGCAGACGATTGAATTCAAGGCAAAGCTTTAACTTAATTCATCCCACACTGCACATAGGGGTCTGTGCACAGAGTAATTCATATTAGGCTACAAACTCAAGTTGTAGCACGGTCTAGCCCTAGCAGAGTCAAGGGAGGACAAGCTGGCAACCAGAGGACAGTAAGTTGTCCAACAGGCTTCTCCATTGTTCCCCCAGCAGTATTTATACTCTGGAGAACAATGGGAAGTTGCCTCAGGCTTTACGTCACGTGACTGGCTAAAAGGTGCGATCCGGTCCCAACTGGTTGAACAGTGGAGCCGGCTCGCTACCCGGCTGTCGGCGTTCGGCCCGCAGAGCGCACACGTAGCTGTATGTAACGGCAAGGCGCACCACGAGTGTTGGCTCGTGTTGTGTCCTGCTATACGTAAATAGCCGGTTACAGTGTTAGAATGAGTTCATAACAATGTTGCAGGCTCAGGAGCCTAGCCGTGTTAGAAGGAGAATATCCATGTTGTTGACCCTTCGTATTCCTACGATTGTCACAAGGTCGACGGAGATAGAAGCTGCGGGTCTCGCCTTCTGGCTCCAGGTCACGTGAGTTGGTTTGCAAAATGTTGAACTCGTACCTATACTCGGTTCTAGTCCGTTTCAACGCTGTTGCTTGCCAGTTCAGGTTTTTTTACGACTAATCGCTGCACGAGTGATAAATATCTTTCACACGTATTTATAAGGTGAAGAAAAATGTACAGGGCGTAATTTTTAATGTGCGTATTCTGCAAAAGCAATAAAGGTTACTTGTTCGACAGCTGGCCGCATGGGGTCGCAACTCAGAACGAGTAATAGGCGCTCTAGGCGCTCTCGCGAAGTTTTCCCGAGAAAATTCGACGCGCGCGCATGCGCACTAACGTGTTTCTTGCCACTTCCACGGGGCAAGCGATGATCCCAAAGCATCAGCCGTGCAATCACCACAACACGGAAAGGATGGGTGGAAGCTGTTGACTTTAGCTCTAAATGCTGATGACTTGAAATTACCAATTAAAAAAAAAAGCTACGACGAAAGCTCAAGATGTGTGACATTTTCTGGGAGTAAAACGTCTATTTCGCACAAAAAATCGCTCTACATGTAATGTTGTAAGGCTCAATTTAATAGGTCGTGCACTTGTATTAAAACAGCATGCAGATGTAGAACTCATCAAAAAACTATTACGTAAAACTGAAAGTCATATGTTTCAACCTCCCCTCTCCCCCCCTTCACTTTACTTGGTTAGTTGCTCAAATTGCCCATCTTCGTCACTGTCTATGCGAATGTTTTGCTAGAATCATGTTAAAATCCTTTTAAAACACATAAATCTTCACAATGCCTGGTTGTACTCGGCCATAAACAAAAAAATAAAATTTATTACCTACTGGAAAGACGTCAACAAACTTGGGTGCCTTAGAAAATTAACCCGGTTCGACCAAGCAAAAGCAACTCTTGTTGTTTTCATACGTCACGAATTGATACCATTTTTAACCCCATATCGTCACCAGAATGATCTGTTTTCATCCGTATCGTATCGACCCTCATTCACGTGACAGTAATAAACTACGACAGTATTATTTGGAACCCAACGCAGGAGTTTATTTACGTGCTAGCTGTTAAGGATACGTTGAAGCTTTAATCAATGTTTTTGTGAAGCTTATTTGTAAATTTATAACACCGATACGCAACACAAACTCGTCTACGTGACACGGTGAATCAATGCAAATGTAAGCTTGCAGCCGACTTGAACAATTACTTTTGCACAGTTGGTCCCAAATGAACTGCTTCCTCACACGACTCCTGAACTTCAAAACACATCAGACTGCGTCAAGTCTGTCTATTTATGGCTAACTAACGAAAATGAAGTTAAGACTATAATTAAAGCATTACTAATAAACAAATCGCCAAGTGGCTTTGACGAATTAGTGCTATTTTGGTGAAAAAGTGCATTGACTCTGTCACAAAACCATTTTCAATTATCATCATCAACAAACCTTTAACTACTGGTAAGGCCCCAGAGTTACTTAAACGAGCTAAGGTTATCCCAGTGTTAAAATTTGGTAACACTGATGACTGTAACAATTATAGACCAATTTCCGTGCTTCCTGTTCTTTCAAAAATTCTGGAAAAAGTTGTTCAGAAAAGAATCTATGGTTTTCTTGAGAAGCACAACTGTCTTAGCAAGAATTAGTTTGGTTTTCGAAAAGGAAGGTCAACTACTCAAGCTATACACTGCATTGTTGAAAACATTATTGATAGCTTCGAAGTAGGCAAATTCTCCATTAGTCTTCATGGATTTAGCAAAAACCTTTGATACGGTGGACCATGAATTGCTTTTAAGAAAGCTGATGGTGAATGGAGTGAGGGGAATTACATATGAATGGTTTAAAAGCTACCTTACTGATAAAACACAATTACAAATGTTGAATATGAAAGTTCTTCTCTGCACAAAATCACTTGTGGTGTACTGCAGGGTTCCATTTTAGGAGCTCTGTTGTTCTTAATTTACATTAATGATGTCTTCGAATGCATTAAATTGCTGTTGTTGCTGGCTTTGCTGATGACACAACTTACCAATACTCATCCCGTGACCTGAATAATCTTGTTACTACTGTAAATTATGACTTGAATTTATTTCAAATTATCATTGAATGCAAATAAAAAAAACTAAATATATGATTATGGGTCCTCGCCAAAAATTGCATATGAAAACTGCTCAAATGCTAACGATGTAAGTATTAACGAAATTTCAATTAAACATTATATGAAATTCGAATGCTGGATGTAATGATAGACCACACCTTATGCTGGAAATCTCAAATCAATTTTATTTGTAAAAAAAAAATTGAGAGAGGAAATGGTATTTTATGGCAAGAGTCAAACATTGCACGCCAATCTATTCTTTTACGATCTCTTTACATTGCTTTTGTTTACCCGATCATTTTATATGGTATTAGAATTTGGGGAGCCACTACTAAGACTAATCTACAGAGGATTTTAATTTTACAAAAAAAGTCAGTTCGACTTATTGCTAAAGTGCCCTGCAGGGAGCATACTCTGCCCTTGTATGAATCCCTAAATCTTCTGCGGATTGACCTTGTTTTTAAGTACGCTATATGTAAATTTATGTCCAAGTCCTTAAAGGATGAATGTTGGAAACCATCCCTTTATGGTGTAATTAACAATAGAAGGTATCGCGACACTTAAACGCACAACATCCGCAACAACGATAAACTTGTTCCTCGCAGATGTAGAACCAACTACGGGAAAATGAGTCTATCTTACATTGCTACCATTGTGTGGAATGATTTACCAAAGCCAGTTTCTGATAAGTTAAACTGTAGTCATTTTTTACGCTTCATAAGAAAATATTTTATCAGCTCCTACAAATCAAGTGTATAATATCCTAGGGTTTTTAACAATTTTTGGTTTGTTTAGTGTTCGTTTTGTTAGTTTGTTGTGTTTACCTATTGTAAATAATTGTGTTATTTTGTGCTTTCTGCCTGGTTCGTTACTATAAAGTAGGAATCTTGCGTTCCTCGTGACGATTTCCTTTATGTAGCGTGCTTCATGAAAATAAACTAATTATTATTATTATTATTATTATTACTATTAAATAAATCAAACGGCCTCTTGCTTGTGTCTGTTCTCTGATTGGTAGATAGTTGATTCGTTTCTCCTCAATCCCCTCTGCTAACATGGTTAGTTGGATCGGCTTGTTTATTACCTAACGCGTAATTTTAATGCTATTTGTACAGGCAACCTTATAAGATTAACCCAGGTCAGAGGATTATAACGCAACATCTCACATGATCAAGTGATTACTACATGCAACAGGGTGATTCTTCATAATCCGAGTTACTTAGGTCTCTTTCGAAGGCATAGTAGCATTAAAGTTGGTAAAGTACTGCTTTCAAATTGGACTATGAACACACGTGTATTGTCTGGGCCCCGGCTTTACATCCCCAAGCAAAACCACAGTTTAACAAAGAGAAAACCCGACCCCATTCATTCGGGGCGAGGGATAATCGTCTAACTGGAAAATCGCATAATTGGCAGAACGTATACCATATAACAGTATAACGGAAAATTCATCTAACAGGAAATTCCTATAATGGAAAATCGTCTAACTGGAAATTCGTATAATGGAAAATCGTCTAACAGGAAATTCGTATAAAGGAAAATCTTCTAATGTCCCTGCCTCGCTCGTGCTACCGCGCTCGCTGCGGCTATACATATAACATCAGAAACCGCAGTTAGACATTTATCCATTATACGATATTCTGTTTAAATGATTTTCCATTATACTATACGATACTCCGCTTAGACGGTTTTCCAGATTTTTTATTTATGCAGATATAAGACAA
Organism: Lithobius niger; assembly: GCA_023313725.1. Taxonomy (NCBI): domain Eukaryota; kingdom Metazoa; phylum Arthropoda; class Chilopoda; order Lithobiomorpha; family Lithobiidae; genus Lithobius; species Lithobius niger. The sequence goes on from JAHWFP010004109.1 coordinate 22,281, forward strand.
TTATCTCATTAAACGATTTTCCAGTTAGACGTTCGTCCGACGCCCCATTTCTTCCACACCCCTTCTATACTGAACCCCGATATCAAGGCTACGGTCCGGACTTTCGTTAATTTTTCTCTCGCTGCAATATTTCCTTTCTGTTCTCCCTCTTCCCTCCCCTCCTCCTGTTTTTCTTTTATCCCGCTGTTGTGTATCAGCGCTCCTATAGAGTCAAAACGTTTCCCTAAGGCTAGGCTCGCTCACCGACCCTTTTCCACGCTGAAGCACGGCGTCGGGGTCGGAGCCTCAAGTCACGAGTTCGAACAGGACTTGAAAGTTGGGCCGGGTTGAGTCCGAACCCATTGTGAACGAGTCAAGGCTCGGACCCGAACTTTAACCCAGTGTGGAAGGGGTACTAGATTACACGTTTTGGGGTTATTTGGTTTGGCGCTAATAATATAAAAATGGCTGAAAATATGCTGCAAATAGGTTTTTAGCTCCTTATGGACGGCAAGTGCTACCCCAAAAGGCACATTTTGGTTCAGACACTCGAAACGGATGTAGGCTAACGGCTAACATGTGCAGTAAAACGCAACGCGAAGCTAACACTTCGTGGTGCGCCATGTCGTTAACATTAGCTGCGAACGCCCGTCCAATTGCCGCCTAAACATGGGAATTGGCCGAGCGCCAACAGCTATGCAGCGACCGAGTCCAACCGCCAACCAGTTGGAGCCGGTTCAATGCAGTAAGCTAGTCACGTGACGTAAAGCATTGGGCAATATCTATTGTTCTCCACGCGTATAAATACGGGTGCCTGAACGACGGTTCGCCAGTTGGTGTTGGAGAGGCAACCAGCAAGTTGACTCTCTGGAGCTAATTAGGGCCCGTACAAATTTAAGCCTTGTGGCCGATGCCCAATACGTGATGCTATGTGTATAGTCTCCTGGTTATGCAGTAAGGAGTGAAAAGGAAATGAACTTGACTTAAAACGTATCATCTACTCCCTTAACACCTCACACCGAAAAGATTTAAATGGTTAAAAAACATAGCCAAATTTTTTTTTCTCTGGACGTTGAAAACTTGGTTTTATTTATTTGTTGTGATTGTTTTGATTTCAAACATAACAAATAAGTTATACCTAAAACAGTGAATAACAAACCAACAAATTCACTTGCAACATAAAAGACGCAAGGCTGTGTGTTTGTTTATACCTGTCTATTAAAAAATCTTTTATTTTTATATCTGCTAAATTTGTCCATTCCAGTCGCCTGCTTTTTTGTATACCTAGTCACTGTACTCAAACAATGTTGGGCACGGTTTTTTGTTTTTGGGAGTTGGTCCATAGTTGACAACACAGTTCTCAGAACAGAGTAGATCGTGACATTGTGACGTACTCAGGGAGTAGACGATTAAATCCAAGAATAACCTCAAACCCAATTTACTCCTTACTGCATATCATGGGGGTCTATGCACTGAGAACACATATTAGGCATTAAACACAAGTTGCAGCTTGGTCTAATCCTAGCAGAGTCCAGGGAAACAACCTTTCGAGTCGTCTGCCCCACACCAAGTGGCTTTCTGTTGTCCGGACCGTCGTATTTATAGGGGGAGGGGGGCGAACAATAGAAGTGGCCTGAGACATTACGTTGCGCAACAGCTAGCAGGTGCGAGCCGGTGCTAACTGGCTTGAACAGGAGAGCTGGCTCGATACCCGGCTGTTGGCGTTCGGCCAAGTTCCGGTTTAGACCGAAGTTGACGATCTAAACGCCAAGCAGTTTACGTAACTGCAAGGTGGACCACGAGCGTTCACTCATGATGCGCCCTGCTATGCGTAAATAGCGTATTACAACATAATGGATTAAACTTTTTTTCTCTCCAAATTAAATCCTACCATCGTTGGTCGGCTTCATGAGCACCCGCCATGGCAACCACCAAGTCGATTTCACGTGGGAACAACCTTCACAAATGTGAATTGTGTGGCGCTCGCCACTTGGCAAATAGTTATTAAAATTCACTCGCCATTGTCTATTACTTACTCGCCATGTATAAACATTTTTTCAATAACCTAACTTTCAAATCAGGTAAAGAGGCAAGTAACTAGTAACAATATTTAATGCTTGGTTGGATAGTCATTATAATTCTACACGCAATGATGCAAACCGCTTGTTTCTATCTAGGATGGTTCCCGATATAATGACAATTTCAATATCAGGGTTTGTTAATCATTCGCCATTATGGCCAGTACGGCTAAAAATGAAGTCGCTAACTGCTGAATTTTCCTCGCCATTTAGAGAGCGGCGACCGACAATGGTGAAGGTTGTGTGGGAACAGGTAAAACTTCCCCCATTGCGTGTGCAGATATTTTGCTGTCTTGGTTCGCTTTTACTGTCTCCGGATTGCAGCTGACAGCTACATACAGTATTAATATTATGTCATTCTTAGAAAACTATAAAATTGGTAAACAAACTCATTTTGAGTTCGGGCTCCCTAAAAACAAACAACCAACCGATAAGAAAAAAGTGTAAATAAACTCTTTTATCAGGAATGTTTATTGAAGACTCCACGGTCATCAATAGTTAGCATCCCTCTTTTTAAAATAAAACAAGTACTATTAAAGCATAAGTGGTAAAAAAAAAATTACCGTATGCTAATCTATGCGAAAGTGTAATTTTTTTTTTATAGTTTTCCTTTTTTACGTTTACGATTGTCTTTTATATTTTGTCTTAACGCGAAAGTTTAGATTTAAGCAGCCCTAATTAATCCACTTCTCTCTTTCTCAAACCAGCCCTATACCACGAGCCACGGCTGTTTGCCGTGATGTCATTATGAATTAGCCACAGACGAACGAGAAGAGCGAATCTTTGGCCGCCTGAGTGGACTAGCCCAGTCCCGTGATACGCGAGTCACGGCAAATAGCCATGGCGCGTGGTTTAACTCCTTCTCGTTTTCTCAAACCAGCTGCTTCCAGTTGCCGTCATTCTTTTTACCCCGCTGTGGTTAGAGACATGCACGTTCTGTTCATGAGTGCTACCTCGCGCTCGACTGCCTTGGGGTAAATCTTCGACTTGGTGGGATCTCATAAGCTACTTTCTGGTGGGAGTAACCGCCATTTTTTTTTTATTCTGCATGAATAATATATAAACAAATATTCAAACAAAGCCAGGATTAATCAACATTTCCACTACTCGTCCCAGTTGTTGTGGCGCGCGCTCTGCGTCTATCTGCGCTCTGTGCTCGTAACTGGGCGGTTACTAACGTATGTATAGGCGTAATACATTTTTCATAAGCCCAAAACGAAAAGAAAAGCTACTTCGAATTCCCATTTTGTCCATTGCACGAGTTTTTGTAGGGAAAAAACCTAAAGCGCTGCACAGTTAATTAATACTTAAACTCCATAGTGTAGTGTTTGTGCACTATAGTGTCCGCAGCCCTTCTTGAGTTCACCCCAGAATGAACACAAATAATCGAGTGTACGTTTTTGGTAGCAAAGTGCCTTGTTGATATCCAAAATAGTTACAATAACAATGGCGACCGTCGATCAAAGCAGCCCTCTCCAGGAAGACGTAGCCGATCACAAAATACGTGCAGGACTCAAGATGCGCCGCGCACGCAATAGGGTGGAGTGTAGAAACTTTTTTTTTTTGGGGGGGGGGGAATTCCTCAAGCGTGGAATAATTGAGCTTGGGCATCTATATTACACACAAAAAAATGTCATGACTCTGGGATCATGTCTTAAGGTGCCCCAAGGGTCTTCAAGTTTAACATTTACAACATTGGGCAGAATGGCGAAAAAAGGCAAAAATGATGATTCGGCTGGTTTTAAATTTAATTTTAATATTATCTCATTTGAAACGCTTACAGACTAAAAAAGGCAGCCGTAATTCCCAAAACAATTTTTTTTTCTGCGCAATAGTGTAAGTACTAGTTATGGGCCGAAATTGCTCATAAAAGGCCATTTTGGCCAATTTTTGATGCAAAATTATTCCCTCAGTTTTTAAGAAAAATAATTTTTTTTTAAATATGTGGAATGATTCTGAGCGAATCGAATGACATGATCTTAAAAAATTTGATTTTAAAACGGTTGTTTTAAACTGTTAAATTAAAAGTTTGATTTTTGGCCTTTGTCGCTGTTCCGCCCCCTGTCGTACAATGTTAAACTTGAAGGCCATTGGGGCACTCCAAGACATGACCCCAGAGTGATGAAATTTATTGTGTGTAATAGTTATCCCCAAAAGCACCTTTTCCACACCCTACCAATGAGGAATTTAAAAAAAAAAAGGTTTTAACACTGCTTGCTTTTCTGCACTGCTAATGTAATTAGTATTGATAACTGCTGTTGAATAATTCTATTGTGCACTAGCCTGTTAGCTGTAATCGTTTGCACACACACCAGGGAGTGCTTACTCCTATGATAATAAACATACATATAGGAAGACAGCGCCATGTGTTAGATGCTACCTCTTCAACTACGTGTTACTCAACACCATGCATGCATATCAGTCGGTTCACGCTGACTTAGGCCACATTTACTTAGTAATGTTCCTCTTTGCGAACATTACAGTGGCAGCGAGTGGGAATAGTGTAGTAAACCTTATTCCCCTGGTAAGCCCGTCGGCGAATGGAAAACTGGGGAGGGTTTTACTAATTTATCTTTATTCCGGGTCCTTCGGGACCTGAGCTGGATGTGGTGTGGATTTACTGCATGTGTCATGTCAAGTATACGTTCTCACACCCAGCAAGCCACGCAGGGCTTCTTCTAATTCAGAGCTTTTCAACATGTTTTTGCCCGAAGTACCCTTCGATTTTTGGCAGACCCAATATCACCCCTATGCCAAAGTTGAAGAGCTTTTTTTTCAAGCAAAAAGATGTTGTTTAATGTCATCCCCCCTATGCACATGCCACTGCGTGTACCCAAGAAAACACATAATTGTTTATTACTACAGACTTGCAACCTTTCCCTAGCCAAACCGGCCAAACTTGCCCTAACTAGACCTTTGACGGAGCTCGAGCTAACATGGCTATCAGCCCCAGTAAACGAGCCTCGCCTTGCTTAAAGCGAGCGCCGTCGAAGGATGACAACATGCACGTTTGCAGGTTGTTTTGTGACGATTCACACTGTTTCGGGGCACTCTTTATTAGCTTCGCGGCATACAAGGGTTCCCTGAAACACCGGCTGAAAAGCACTGTTCAAAATCAACGGCCAGGATGCCGGCAGAGTAGGCATGGACAGGAATGGGAACAAACAAACGTAACGTTTTCACGTTACCGAAAGATGCCCCACGCTGGGGGTTACATTGCTCCAGTTGGGGTGAAGTTAAAATTGTGAGCAAGTCTCGCCAAATTCATAGGTGCTGCAAGTCCTGGCATTTATGCAGGGGGACGTGTGGCACGTGGAGAGCCTGCTTAAGTCTACGGTGTAGGTGACTTTAAAGTTACTTTTCAGTGGTATTATAAATAAATTTGACCTATAATGGTTAGGAGAACGGAAGGGCGGGCGCACCGACACCGATCCTGCAGAAAAACAAAACAAGACCAAAAGCCTACGTTCGGTAATTTCATTTTAGAAACTTATCAAGCGGATGCTCATCCAGGCGACGCCTAAATCCACTAACTGATGGCAAATTGACCCAAGCTTCTGGAAGAGAATTCCAAGGTCCGACCACCCAAGATGCAAAAAAGAACTTTCTGCAGTCCGTGCATGGACGGGGCATACTTTATTTAAGTGAATGGCCACGAGTTTTACTGTTACGTGCCAGGGAGAACGTTAAAAAGGGTTAAAATATCACAAAACCGTTAAGAGTAAAGATTAAAAAAAATTCGCCAGTGAAGCAGTGTTTTAACAACGTTACAATTAGAGTAAAAACGTTAAAAGTGCAAACTGGGTGTGAAGAAGTCAAATTTAAAAGTCAAATTTAAAGTTTAAATCATTAAAACCCTCCTGTTTATAGCAAACGTGTTAAAAGTAAAAAAAAAAGCCGAACTTGTGAAACTTGGAAACTTATGTTTAAAACTGTAAAATTTAAAAACTATGACATAATATTTGTAAAATGTTAGCCATTCAGGTCTGTATTTACGTTGAGGTTAACATAGATTTTTTTCTCGTGTTCAACTATTCACTACAGTACTTTCATTCCTCAGTAGACTGAGCTGTGTGTGATATATATAGTATTCTAAAGATCGGTCATTACTGCAAATTACCTGCGCAATTTTTATGTTAGTCATCTTACTTTTGTGAGTACTACCATTTGGTACGGGTTGCCGCTACTGGGAGCCGGTTAAATATAAAGTTTAAATTGTTTATTGACAGGAGTGAGTGCCTTCAGTTAAAAGTTACCTAGCTGGTTGCTGTAAAAACCACAGCTGGTATATAAAAAGTTTGTAAAAGATAAGCAAGTTGCTATCATTAATCTTTAATTTAACTAAAAGCTTTGTGAAGCTTTACAATAAAGCATAGGTTAATACTGGTAATCTTATTGTTCCTCTTTTTGCTGCTTATGAGCAGCGAGGCAGATTCAGAACTAAAATTTAAAGATTCAGTGCGGAAAACAAATCAGGAGTGGCAAGAAAGTTTAGACCAAACTGTAATTTTAACTCTAATATAGTCAAGTTTTGAGGTAGTAGTTTATCATTCACTGACAAAGTTATTGACGAAAGTGTCGATACAACTGTCATTATGCCTCGAGCTTTAGCTCATAAAAAACTCGACGAGTTTGATCCAAGTATCGAGACTTGGTCCGTTTATTTTGAGCCAGTAGAACAAAACTTTTCCGCTTATGATATTCCCATTGACGAACAAGTAGCTCTTTTATTAACTAGTGTCGGAGCAAAAACTTATGGCTTGCTCCAGAATTCCTGTGCTCCTGCCCCACATTCGGAAAAAAAATACTTTGGCAGAGCTTGACACTTTGCTTTCAGCTAGTCTCTGCCCCAAGCAGAATTATTTATGTGAAATGGGCACGTTCCAAAAGCGGGAGCAGGCTTTTGACAAGTCAATTTCTAGTTATATTGCAGAACTGAAAAAGTTAACACTTCAGTGTAACTGTAGTGCTAATGATGGGATCAAGCTAGAAACCATGGGTGCCACTGGTGTCCAAAACCCTGATATTTTGAACCAATTATTAGCTTAGGCATTGCAGGCATTGACACTTGAAGAAGCCTGTAAGTTCGCTCTCACTCAGGAACAAGCAGAGAAGAATGTGACTCAGTTTCAAGAGTCCCCTACTCATTTAATGAAGAACAAACGTCCTAATAACTTTAAGAAAAAGCAAAATGGTGCTAAGTGCTTGCGGTTGCCCCAATCTCATGAAAGCCGTTTGCAGGTATAAAAAGCACAAATGCTGAGCCTGCGGGATCGTGGACACCTAAGCCGTATCTGTATTTGTACCAAACCTGGAAGGGACACCACGGCCCCCACATCTCATAAACTGAAATTAGTACAAACGGCTAAAATAAAAGAAACATTCATAATCCAGGAACAAGGCACATTTGTTAGAGGAGTCAGAAAAATCCGACTCGGACGCCCTGCTTGTGAGGAGAGTAGCCTGAATCCAGTCCTGATTCTGACTAAAATCTACAACTGAATTTAATACATTGACCTCATATTTTTACAGCAACAAATTAGATTGTTCACTGTGAACTTATCGGTCATAAATTACCATTAGAAGTAACTTGATTCAGATGCAGATTCTACTTTGTTGCCCACAAGTTGGTATCGCAGATATTTTTCAAAGTTAAATTAAATTATACCAATATAACTTTAAAATCGTGGGTGGGAGCTGTGGTGAAACTATTGGGTACAATAAAGTTGAACGTTACTCTTAACAACCAAACTGCAAGTTTATATCCTGTAATTTCCCCTGATGAGCAACCAGTGCTCCTAGGTTGCAGCTGGATGACTAAGTTTAATCTGGACCTGAACCAATTCTATGACGTTGACGTTGATAGTCTTGAAGAAGTTACACAGGATGCTAATTTTGTTTCTAATGATGATGTCTTTGCTAGATTTTCTGACCTATTTTCATCGGGTTTTGGCCCCTTCAAAGACTTCGAAGCCAAAATCAGACATAAAGCTTATTCTGTTCCAAAATAAGGCCCAACCTCCTGGCTGTCAGAGCCAAGGTCGAAGCTAAGATCAACCGACTAATTCAGGAGGGCAGTCTAAAGTTAGCTCATTGCTGTGCTGGGACAACTCCCACAGTACTTGTTTTCAAACCAAATGGGGATGTTAGGGTAGTGGGTTATTTATTATTCCAGCACAGCTAATCCACAGCTGAAAATTAAATATCGTCCCATGCCAAGGGCAGAAGACTGTTCAGCCAGCTTGTCGCTTGTGATACCTTTCCGATTATCAATTTTTCAGATGCATTCCTGCAGATAGCTCGATGAGGAGTCAAAGGCACCCTTAACAATAAACACCTGTTTAGGCCTATTTCAATGGCGAATGGTCCCTCCATGCGTCCCTCCAAATGCGTATGGAGTAAGTGCTGAGGGACATCCGTCAGGCTACATCTTTGGTTGATGACATCCTAGCTTCTGGAGATTGCAAGGAGCATGACACCACCCTCCTTAAAGTATGCTATGCGCTGCAGAATAGTGCGACTAAAGATAGCTAAATGCAAACTTGGTCAAAGCAAGTGCAAATATTTAGGGTTTCAACTAGATAAGTCAGGAATCTCTAACCTGCCTGAAGTGCTTGATGCTCTCAGATTAGCTCCTGAGGCAACAAATTTAATAGAATCAAAATATAACTTAGGTTATATGAATCAGTATGGAAATTTGTGCCACATAGGGCCTCCATATTGTCTCCACTGAATAAACGGTTACCCCCTAAAACACCATAGGAGTGGAGTGAAAACTGTTCACAAGCTGTGCAAAATGCTAAGACTGCTTTTCTTAATGCTAAAGTATTGGCTCATTATGGCCCATCCTAGCCAATAAAACTCTTGTGAGACGCATCTTCTACAGTGGCCGGCATTGTGCTAGTACATGTAACGCCCTCAGGTGAAGAGAGTCCTCTATCTTTTGTTTCAAAGGTCTTCAGCAAAGACTAATTTGGCTATAACCAATTCGACCGGGAGGCACTATCTATTGTGTTTAGGGTTAAGAGATTCCACCAGTATTTGTTTGGAAGAGGGTTTTATTTCTCAAACCGATCAGAAAGCTTTACTACAGGTTTTCGGAAGCAAAGTATTCATTCCGGCCTCAAAACCTTGTAAATGCTCACATCATGGGAGCCCAGAAGGTGAAGCATTTTAGAAATTTCGATTGCTGAAAATGTCATTTTTTGAGGTCAAAAATGACTTTTTCATCCAGTTTGGTCAGTGTAATGCCCCCTCCCCTCAGTTATGACTCCCCCCCCCCCTCGAGAGGGTCCAACAAATGCACGACAACCTCCCCCCAATTTCCTCTGCCCTCCCCCAACAACAAATAATGACCTGTACGTATATGCTGCAACTAACTCTACAAACCGACAACCAGACTAAAACAACAAGATGCGAAACTTTTCTTCCTTTTTCCATTCTACGTCTAGCATTATCATCCTTTCAGCGAACACTAGAGAGAACAACCGAAAAATAGACAGAAAGTGGTCCTTATCAAGTCAATCACCGATGAATGGCCCGGCAGTCACATTTCCACAATCAAGTTTCCTTCCCTTTGAGCCACTTGGCGATGACCGTTATTTAAAACGTCTATCTGCATTGCGACGCAATTAATTCCCAAATTTGCATCGCTGATTTCAAAGCCCCCGATTCATGACACGTTTCTTAACGATCCTCGGGGTCATTATCAAACCAAAGTCGTGGATCGATGGTTGCAATGACAGTGATCAACATGGCTATTCATTTTCTTGGCTCAGGCTGAGTAACTGCTGCTCGGGCAAAATGATGGGGGTTCCATTAGGCGATGTTTCTTCAACCATTAAAAAATTTACGATGTAACCAGTGGGCGTGGGTGTTTCCGTTACTCGTTATTGATATTGATCAGCTACGTCCGTTTTTAAATGCCCGTCTTAGTAAACTAGGAAATTGTGAGCAGAACGACGCAGCCTGCATCAATTAAGGAATGGACGAGGCATTCTCTCTGTATAGAGAAGCAGTAAAAGTGCCATTTTCGCTACAGAGCAAGCATCTCTAGAGCTCCGTGCAAAGGACACTGGAGGTAGAAACACAATGGCGTCTTTAGTGAAGCCAATGCTGTGAGAGCGGCTTTCTTAGCCGTAACAATAGTTGTTTTGTCCAATCCCTTATGTTGCGAAATATATATAAATGTAACATGTAACAGCGTCATCAGTTACACTGTCAACAAAATGAAACGAAGTGATTGCAAACAACCCGTGTTGCCTTGGGGACAGCGTTGTGTCTCATATTTTCGTGTGTATCATCGCATCTTGTTTCTTTGTCCATTTCTCTGCTTTCGTAGCGTGTCGCTGGATGGAGTTGACGGCGGTTGTACAAAGAATTTTTGTTGAAAAGCATCAAATTTGGAGTCCAGTTGAGAATTAATGCAGGCAGAAATTTCACGGCGCATTATATCCATATTGATATTTACTAACAATGCGGCAGATTTTCGCGCTTCGGAAACTACTGGTGAGCAAACAGCTGAGCAGCTCACACCACCTGCGCATTTTGTGACCGTAATTATTCCTCAACAACACGTCTGATTTTAAATTTTCTTTGTTAAAGCCACCTCTGGGTGTACCGCTATCAATGTACAAAATCTGGTGTTAATTGATGCAGTGGTCATTTCGTGATACGGATACAGAGGTTGCATTGGAGTGGATTCAGAAACGGAGCTCTGCTCGGCCTTCAGCCTCCAATTAAGATTTTGAATCGGAAAAGATCCCACTTGCTGAAAATTACAGCAGCTCCTAACATATAAAAAAGTCGCGCATTTTAGGTATAAAAAACCGCTCTCACATCATTGGCTTTAGTAAACGACGCCACTCTTTTTTTTCCCTTTAGGTTTATCCAGTGTACCTTGCAGTTAACCCAACGACTGGCTGCAGCATAGAGTATACTATGTAATAATGTGGCGTTATTGCTACTGCTGTATAGACGTAAGCCTAACGTTTGGCCGCAACTTACAATTGAGCTATGGAATCAGCTATGGAATTTATTCAGACCTATCCTGGACGTTACCCCTATCCGCTGCGATGATTAAAGGTCTCCCGTTTCGAATCCCTGGGTTTTCCTTTCACCATAATCAACGTCTTTCTCCTTCTAAAACGTCTGGTAAGGTACAAAATTGAGGTGGTTCTTCCATACGAGCGTTACTTTGCTTCGGATGACGTAAGACTAAAAAAAAATATTTAAAAAAGCATGGAGGGGGGGGGGCGGGGGTAGCTTGCCCTTTCTATTATAGTAATCATGACTGGATGGATTATTTCGGTGAGTGATTTTGACTGTTAATTCGTGACTCTCGTTTGTTTTTGCATATCGTTTTTGTTTGTCTGTTCAGCAACCAGACTGAAAGGCTGCTGAATCTAAAAGCCAACCAGCGGCCGGAAAATATTTAAATTCAAATTTTCAAATTTCGCCTTTACAACTCGTGGCAGCTTCCAGACGCGATTTCTGAAGTAAACTTTTCCCCCCTAACGTCTCATGATATAGGATGGTTCTGCGGCCCTAAATGCATCCATATAATCTAATTGTGCTAAATTTCGTTCCAACCCACACTTTCGTTTGGGCTAAGCCCAAACTACAAAAGTGCCAACTAACACATCGCTCGCTCCACTCCGCCATTCTTCGAAGATAACGTGCGCTTATCGTAGAATAATGCGTAAAGTCATACGAATAAAGCCCTAATCAACTGGCTGCTCACGGCTGCACGGTGACGCAAGATGGTGTACCAAAGACGTCAAAATAGGTCTTTAAACGCAACACTAACCTAAGAATTGCAGCAATTTTGACCTTGTACGCCTGTGGTAACGCATCGCGTCGCACGCAATTGTCTTCTATCTAGTTAGAACTCAACACAATTAACAACACTAATGTGAGTAAAAATGACTGCAATAGGGTATTGGATAATTTTGCCAAAAGTCAAAAGTGCAGATGACGTAATCAAATGTTACTTTATTGCAATCAATTATAAAATGCAATCCATTACGAAATGTGGAAAGATAACCTGTTAAAACTGGAAGAAAAAAATGTGAGAAAAAAAAATCAGTCTTTAAGGCCTAATCATCCTTTCGAGTCGTTACAGAGTCGCTAATTATTCTTTGTCCGACTTTATAAGGTCCTTTCTGCTTTGCAATTACATAGAAACGTCACTTAAAATCCCGATAAAAACCTAGCCTAATCTAGAAACATAAAGGGATCGAAGAAATGAAACGAAAGTCTTATTCGGGCTATAGTCTTAACGTAAAACACGTTCGGCATTAATCCAATCCAAACTCTTTCGTTTTATTGGCTGGTCTCACAGTGGTGCCTTCCCGCAAAGTCAGATGTGAATGAGACGAGCGAAAACGTGCAAGATGCGAAAATGAGGGATTATCATCGATGAAACGAATGACAAAAATGTGCAGAAAAAAAAGTGTTATAGGCTAATGTTTTCGCGTGTGAGCGCTAAAACAATAAAAAAAAAGAAAAGAAAAGAGATTATCTGCGAGGAAAAAAACTATTTCTGGAGAGGGGCAACGAGTAAAAAAAAAAACGAAGAAATGGGGGCTAGCAAAGATGAGACGAGTATTAAAGAAACGCCGCCCCCCCAACCCCTTCCACACACACCATCATAAGTCTCATTCAACATCCACTTCCAGTTCGTCAGTCCCTTAACACACTTTCCTCTCCCCCCACCTCCCATCCCTAACTCACAGACATCACACCTTGAAGCGGACGTTGACGAAAACCAATTACGTTTTCACCGTCCAGAAAACTCATCAAGAAGAAGAGAAGACGAAAGAAAAAGGAGGAGACAAAAAAAAAGTGTGAAGAGAAGACCGAGTCATCAATAGAGACGTTTAATGTCTATTCAATCTATAGTTTCTCCTGAGTGATTCGGCGCATGATTCTTGATTGCTTTAGCGGGTAACGACGTCTGCCGTCCAAACTCCTACACTTTTCCATTCGTTCCATCTCTCTCTCTTTACCTGTGTGCCTATATCTACATCTAAGACTCTCTTCGTCAATTCGCTGATTCGACCATCTCATCAACACCTGGATTTAATGCCATTCACGCGCGTGATGACGACCAAGTGCGTGCAGAAAGATCTTTCTTGGGTCTTTCTTTGGCAGACTCTCTCGTATAGAACTAAAGGGGATTACTCTTTCTTCTTCACTTTTTTTTGGCGCCCGTTATGCATAAAAGCAATTTAAAGAAGAAATTTGAAAATTGGAAGGAAATAACCATCAGCGAAAACCATACACTAGAAAATAAGGTAGTACAGCAAGTCACTGTCGTTATTCAATTGACATGACCCGGATTCGAAATGGGAACAAGGGCTTCCACTTCTCACTTACAGAATTCCCCCCAATTAAATTCTGGCTGAGCGGTGAGAGAGAGCTCAGTCCGGTTGCTGGAGGTTTACGGATCTGATGGAACCCCCTGAAAAGGGGACCTTGACAGGTATGGAAACTATTCTGGCCAATTCTGACCAATCTTTCGGCCCCTACGATGGTCGGAGGTTTCCCGGTTCAAATCCCCGGGTACCAGATAAACCAGATATTATTCCAGTTACCAGATAATACCAGTTACCAGATATTTATTCTCTCAAAAAAAGTCTGGTGAATGTTCAAAACTGAGCCGGTTCAGCCAAACAAGATTAAATTGCTTCGGCTGACTTAAGGCTCAAAGAAATTAATTAACTAAAAAAAAAAGACAAAATTTCCAACTTTTTTTTTGCCTGTGCAAAACAAAAAATTCCCTTTTTTACTTCCCTTATTTAATATCCTTTCATTACACCACTAATTTTTAACGTTTATTAATTAAAAAAAAACAAAAACAGTGTGAGCCCAATTTAATGGCACAGGAGCGTCACCTATTGACGTAAATTGAAAATAAAATTCAAGGTCTAATTATTTTATCAGAATTAATCCTCCTGCCAGAAGTGAAGTGTAGAAGTGTATGGCCCGATGGACCTGCAAAAATTAGTACTCTCACAATTTTCGTGAGACAATTTGTGTGAAATAAACACTAACCAAACTGTAAATTGGGGTTGGGTGTAGGGTTTAAAATGTTAACACGCGTTTGTTGGAGTAGAAGCTTCGAAATGATGGATTTGGATGGAGAGAAGATGGTGAGTCACTAGAGAAAATTGCAATTTGCAAATAAAACACAGAATTTCCCCATTTTTTTCTATTTTTCCTTGTTTAATATATATATTTTTTCTTTGAAGAGTATGTTTTCCCTAAAAAGTTAATAATTCCCTGTAAGTGGAAGTACTGATGGGAACTTGTCCGTCACCAGATATTGCTATGGCCACTTATCCGCTTATATTTATCACTTCATAAACCAAACTGGTAAAAGGACCCGCCAAGTTCCGAATGGTTCGGCCCTTCAAAGGAGTGATATCAACACAACACCAAAACATTCGCCAAGTTAATCGCACCGACTAATAGTTCGAAGGTTAAACGAAAACTAGAGCATTGCTATACTTTCGGTAGCAATGTTCAAGTTTTCAGTTAACGTCCAGGCAAAGCATTATTCAGTGCGATTAACTTGGCGAATGTTTTGGTGTGTTGATATCACTCCTTTCAAGAGCCGAACCATTCGGAACTTGGCGGTCCCTTTTACCATATTTAGTGTTTGATATATGATATTACTCCTTTATTTTAAATTGTCTATTAGACTCAACTCGACTAACCTGCAGATGTGTAATGAGACAAGCGGCCGCATCGTTAAAGGCGGTGTGGCAGTGATCCAGCGATGGATTGGTTCCCAGTTCGAATCCGGGTCATGCCACTCCGACGAAACGTAAGTGCGTAAAGGTGGCTTACTGTACTACGTTACTTTCTAGCGCATGATTTTCGCTGGTGGCTTATTTACAATCAATCTACATATTATTTGCCTTACAAGTAGGGAATTTGAATTTGTTTACCAGTGCCTGCACCAACTGTCATGCGCTCTACAACAATGAATAAGAACAACAAATACCGTAATACTGAAAACAAAACGTACCAAACCTGTCCAATTTGTTGCCAATCGTAGGGAATTTGAATTCATTGGTCCAGAGCCATGGCCTGACGCCGCACGCTCTAGTACAGAATAACGAACAACAGGGTTCAAAGGGTTTAACGAGCGTTAACCACTCCTGGTAACGAACAACAGAACAAGCCGCTAAAAATGTAGAAGCCAAACAATACTTATTTCTATTACGAGAATAAGCTGATTGATTGATTGATTGACTTATTTCGGAACATTTACCTCAAAAGAATAAGTTGAAGACGCCGTTAACAACGTAGAAACCTAACAATAATGAAGAAGGCGACAAAAGATGAAAACAATGGGCTTCAAACAATACCTCGAATTAGGAAATCAAAACCTTTAATAATGCAGGCTATTAGTACCGAATTGAATAGTTTCAAAGTGCGTTGAGTAACAATCACTGCCTGCGCGATCGTCGTTGCGGGTTTATGGCGCTGGTATCAAGACGGAAAAACAGGTAAACGGCCACAAAATACCGCTGGTGCGAACCGTCGGTGGGAGACCACACAGTGGGGGTGTGCAGGGGGGTGCGGGGGAACAGGAGGGCATTTTCAAGTCATGCTGCCCAATACAGTATTTTGCTCTCGCATGCGCAGATGATCTGCGCGGGTACAGCTAGCTTACTTTTATATTACTAACAGCGATTCCTGCATGTCTGCTATTTCTCTTTCATTCATTATCTCGTTATTCTGCATTCGCCAATTTCAACAGAAAATTTCCATTTTTTTTTTTTTTTACCGATTTACGGTTACGGTTCGGTTCGGGTTCAACTCCCTGCTTTAATAACGAGCATCTGCCTGAATTTAATTTAATATTTTTTTTTATTATATTTTACTACAATTTTTTCTTTTGTGCGGCTTCAGAATGTTCATGCGTTATTTAGCGAAATGACAGTCCGGAGAAATATTTGAACAAAGTTGGAGCTCCAATCAAATAAACCTTTGGGTTAATATTTCATCCGTAAGAGTGCACTGTGTCTTTATCGATCGAGCGCCCTGAGGCGGAGCGCTACACACGAAGAGTGGAATGAGTGAAAATGATGTAAGACGACAGTGTTCCGACGCGATGATATATAGTTCTCTTGGTAGTGACATCCTAGACCCGATCTCTAACCAAATAAAAGTCCCTGGCGGAAAACAAATATAATTCAAGATTTTTATGACCCTTTTATTGAGTTACGACGCCTGCCCTTCAAGGTCTCAGATAATCGCAAGGCACACCCGAGGATGCTAGAACTTATCTGAAAACAACGAGAAAGTTATGAATATGCGGGGAAACACGTGGTGGAGTTTTCATCAGAGAGTTAGTATACGTTACAAAATACCAGTGAGAAATTCTTTAACGAAAAGCGTAAACAATAGTTAAAGAAGAGCTTGCTCGTGAAGGTCTGAGATAACCGCAAGGCACACCAGAGGATGCTAGAATTTATCTGAAGACAACGAGAAAGTTATGAATATACGGGGAAACGCGTGGTGGAGTCTTCATCAAAGAGTACGCTACAAAATACCAGTGAGAAAGTCTTTAAAGAAAAGCGTAAGCAATAGTTACAGAATAGTTTGCTCGTCAAGGTCTGAGATAATCCTAAGGCGTCACCCGATGATACTAGAATTTATCTGAAGACAACGAGAAAGTTATGAATACACGGGGAAGCGAAGTACGTGGAATCTTCATCAAAGAGCAAGCTAGAAAATACCAGTGAGAAATGCTTTAACGAAAACCGTAAACAATAGTTAAAGAATAATTCCCTGAGACTTAAGTCAATCGACATCATTAAAAACGTGTTGCTTGCGTGTTGTGGTTAATTTATTCATTTACTTATGCAACTAGTCCTCCGTAATTGAAGCAGTTAGAGACTTTATTAGAATTAACCGAATATCGTAAATTACCCGATTAGAGCTTGGATCAAGATAAAACGGTGCGACCTTCGGTACGTTCACAGACCTATGAAAGTTGTGATATCCACCCAAAACCAAAGATGGTATGAGAGAAGCCTCGAAGTTTCCAAAAAGGGTCGGCCTTTGAAAGTAGTGACATCATTCAACCAGGAAAAGGCTGCCAAGGTTAATCCTATTAGCCAATTTAATCTCACCGAATAATACTTTGGACGTTAAATGAAAACTTGAAGATTGCTATACCGCGAATAACAACGTTGTAGTATGGATTTAACTTTTGAACTATTAGTCGGTGCGATTAACTTGGGTAATAGATTAACATTGGCAGCCTTTTCCTGGTTGAATCATAATACCTTCGAAGGCCGGCCATTTTTTGGAAACTTGGAGGCTTCTCGTAAACCAATTTCGGTTTTGTGTGGATCTAAATGAAATCGGTTCGGAAAGTTGATACCTAAATTACAGCTATAGATTTTCGAACGATAAAATTATACACCGACCAAATCGTCAAGTATCAGTGAGTTGAGTTGGAAGTGATATTTTTTTTTACCCTGTGACCGGCGCAGACTGATATCTCAACGCGCTCACTGAGTCAGCGTTAGAACACCGAAGAACAAGGCCGATTAGGATTAAAGCTCCGTGCCTCTCTCGAGGCCACCGCTGTTCTCCTGTTGGACCTGCAGTCAACAACGTACCTTCGCGTAAAGATGCGTATTCACCGAACGACAAGTTGCAGCATCTAGCGTCGTCTGTACCATTATTCAGTTCTATGTAGCACTTGATTTCAGCAAGCGAAGGAAAGCGCCAAAAAATTTCATTTTACACAACAAGCTAGCCAATTGCCTCCTTAATTATTGAATGTAAAGTTGGTGCGTCCACGTGCACCAGGGAGCAAGCGGGCAAGATTAACGACATCACTGCCACTAGATGGCGCCCATCTAGCGGTACAAAATCTGCGTTTCAAAACGGTTGATTCATAGAAAAAAGCATCCGTGATGTCGTTAGGCTTTACCGCTTGCTTCCTGGTGCACGGGGAACACATATTTTACACTAACTAATTAAGGAAGCACGTGGCTTGTTTGTTGTGTAAAAAGAAATTTATTTGTGTTCCTTCGCCTGTTGAAAGTAAGGGCTAGACAGAACTAGATAGCGGCAAATGGCCATAGACGCTGCAGCTTGTCTTTTGGTGGCAGTCCCCCTTTAAACGACAGCGATCGAGAAAGGGGCGATCCAGGGACCTTTGATTATGGGCGGGCAGCTTTGGTTGGGTCGTTCCACTCGATACTACGCAGCAGTGTGAGAAACAGCGCCAGATTTATACGAGATGCATCGGCAAGGCAGTGGCCATTTTTTTTTGTAACGTGATATGTGTTACACGTCATACATGACGTCATTGACTCGATTCGCACTATTTTTACTGACGCTTGCATCTCATTGGCTGTTGATTTTGTTCGACCAATCCGATGAATCGACCACAAAACATATTTTATAATTATTATTCATTAATTTTGTTTAAAACTACTGCTATAGTTGAAACAAATCCTTTTTTTAGTTTCGAAAAAGCAAGCGTCATCTGCTTAGCCACATGGCTTAGTTTTCGTTTTGGGAGCAGTGATTTTACCACCTGTCGCATCTTGGGCAATTTCGCCCGTTTACACGCTTCGACCAGCAACTGTTCTGCTACAGCCTTGATGCGTTGCATTGAGTGGACCGGCTGAATAATAAAAGGTTGGGGCGAACCTGTAGTCCCAAGGGCTGAACACGGATTCACCTTTCAGCTAGAATTCACGTGCCATCAGGATTCTAGCCGCCAAATTTTAATATGAATTTGTAGCAAACGATTTAATAATGGTACATAAATATACTTCGTGCGGCGTATTAAGAAATTTGACCGTAGCCTACCACATTTGAAAAGTATGCCCCTTTGACTCGTATAGATACTTTACCGCAACCAGGACTATCTGTGAAACACGGCAAGGAGTCGGACTGGAGGAAATCAGTTTAATTTTATTTTAAGTTTGCTACATTTCCAACATGAGGCCTATTGATGAACTGTGTTTATTATGTTCGTAGTTTTTGGTAATTTTCCGATATTCGCCCGTCATTGGCTTAATGACATAAGGGACCGTACACTTAAAAAAATCTTGACACCCCCCCCTCCCCACTCAAGGTCCAAAAATAATGTAATCCCTCCCAACAAAAAATGCGCTTTTCGTATACCTCTTGAGACTGTCTGCAGATGATTCCTGTAGCCAAGATCAGTACTGTAGCCGAATTAAGTAACTCCACACCGAAAGTTACCATTAATTGTGAGGAAACGTGTCTCGTTTTTAACGAAAAGACATGTTGGGTTAAAAATGTTCTACAAAATGTTCCTTATACACCAATCTCTTGTCGAGATTCCTACACTAATAAGTATGATGAACACACCGTTTCTTATGCCCGCATCCGTAGCATAGTCAGCACCTGAAAGACAGAAGAAGCCAAGAAACCAGGGGCCATGGTTTTTTTTTTTACAAAGTTCTTAGTACAAATTACACTTGCAGTAATGGTTCCGATAGCTTCAAACCCTTGTAAACACTCACATCATGGGAGGTGTCGGGGGCTTACCCCCTCCCCATACCCAGAAGCTAAGTCGTTTTTAAAAATTCTGATTGCTGAGAGTGCAATTTTTGAGGTGCAAAAATGACTTTTTCTTTCAGTTGGTCAGTGTGCTTTTGACCCCCTCCCCTCTTGACTGACGGGATCTGACAAATTAGGACTCTCCCTTGAGAGGGTTCAAAAACGTCGTGTCTCCCCCCAATTTCCCCCCCCCCCCTCCCGGCGATAAAAAATGACCGGTGTGTGTAATAAACAATAAGGGATCCAGCACACTGCCCTGTGGAACTCCACTGAGAATTGCAATCGGATTTGAAAGGACAGTGTCAATTCTGACCTTTTGTGGTCGTCCATTCAAAAAAAGCATTGATCCGTGATAAAACATTTCCTCCAACTCTGAGGCTTTCCAAGCGCACCAACAATTTTGGATGAGGTACACGATCAAGAATGTTGTAGCAAAGTCTAAATATAAGACACGAAATGGACTCTGTGAATCCATCGTCGTTGTCCAGAAGTCAAGGCATCGAAAAAGCTGAAAAAAACTGGGGATCGCCCAGCCGAGAATCCAAACTAATTTTTGAATTCACAGATGTCACCCAAATAGCCTTTCAGTGCATCAAGATTCTTTCAAGGAATTTACACGCAATGCAGGTTAAGGAAATAAAGTTATTAACTTGGGGGAAAGGGGAGAGGGGGGGGGGGGAGGGACGAGGCTCATATTCGTACTGAACAATTTAAGATTTTTAATTTTTAATTTTATTTTAAGTAATTTGTGTTATTTACGAAGAACTTGGAAATGAAAACTTGGAAGGCTAGCTTTGTAAATAAAATTTTAAAAATGCTATGTCTTGCTATTAAGTTATCCGCGACGAGATGTACTCAGCGATGTAATGTCGTCCGCGTCGCGTGATAATACTGCAGCGTTGAAACGTCATGAAACCGTTTTTGGGAGTGCATTTTTCTTCGTCTTTTTTTTTGTAATTTCGAAAAGAAAAAAATTAACAGAAATATGAGGATTTTTGCTCATTTCCACAAAGTGCTATTAAACAAGCAGCGCCTTCTACCAAATGTCTTTATTGATCCCGGGAGGCTAATGATTCGTCAAGTGAGGCGTACAAAACAACGGCAAGCGTTACAGAAAATGTAGTGAGTGAGTCTTGTATCGATTAGACCTCTTCTAATCTACTTTAACGCAGGAATGAATAAGTAATTAATTAATTGGGTGAAGTTCATTAATGTTTTAGCACCGCCTAGCAATTATAGCGCCTCGCTACAACGCGGCAACTGCTAATGGCTGCCTGTCGCGTTGCAGTCGCATCCGTAAACACGGTGGCTTCCTAAAATAATTGGCCGTTTTGCACCAATTACACAAGTTACGTAGTAATGCAAGAAAAAAAAAAGGAAAATTACACCGCGTGTTGGCAAATAAACGCAACCAGTTTTTCTATGTCCAACACAAAACTTGATTAAGAAAACAAAAACGAACTCTTTTGATGCTTAAGGTAAGGTTTAACTGATCCGCAGTCAAAATAGCAAAGGAGCATAAATAAACTTTCCTGTAAGGTGTCAGGTACTGCAGTGTTGCTATACCGTTTAGTCCACGTGAAACCTTACTGGTGTATTCAAACGTTTTTACCATTTTTACTTTTGCACAAGATACATCAGCTAATGATTGGTGCATTGTACTTGGATACACGATATCACTGGAAAATGTTTAAAAGCTATCGTCTTAGTGTTCTTAACGCAGCACTACAGATAATTCAGGGTTTGTGCAAGTCCTTAAAAACCTGTAAATGTCCTGGAAAGTATTAATAAAATACCATGCTTGGTAAAGTGCTTGAAATCTTAAAAAAATTATATATATCATCAGTAGGACAATGAACGGAAAGTATGACGATGTGACTGAAGAACATTGAAAAAAAA
>JAHWFP010004109.1:53149-68902 GCA_023313725.1 Lithobius niger
TGGGCTTTGAAAGTCTATGTTACACCCATTCTTGAATATGCAAGTCCTGTTTGGTCTCCTCACCTGTTAGGGGATATCGACATCATTGGTTGTATGCAGAGACACTTTACTAGATCACTTAGTGGTCTAAAAACCAAAACTTATGAAGAATGACTTCAGTTTTTAGCTCTAGATTCACAAGAGTAGAGTCGACTTCGTGCAGACTTGCATCTGAGATTCTCTCTTTTGCAGTTTAGTAGTTTTGGGTTACTCTTTTTTTCTTTGAATAACGTCTGGGTGATAGGTCTCGCGGCCATTCTTATAAGTTAACGGTATAAACAAAGCTAACTGTGACACTCGCAAGTAATTTTGGACAAACCGAGTAGAGGTACCATGGAATGCCCTTAGAGGCATTCAAAAAGCGGCTACTTTCACTTTCGTGCATTACTCGTCATGAGTGACCGGATTTTCCACGCAAGTTACACTTCCCACGAAGCCCCCAACGTAGCCAGTTGAGTTATATCAACCTAAAGACACTTACTAACTCATCGGGCGAAAATTATTAAGTGGTCAAGGAAGACGAGTGATGGCGTTGTTTACGGCAATTTGGGCGAAGACTTCGAGCAAACACTCAGTTCACGCAACACGGTGACACTTCTAAGCTAATAAGCCTAAAACTTATCGCCAGGGCTCCACATTCACGTAACGACGTATAGGTTTAACCAAAGTTCCCGTGTCTTTCGTGCCAACCTCCAAGTAAAACAGTACCAATCCACAGTTACAGCCAGGTTGCATTAAAATACAGGCTTAACACAAAACAGTTACAGGATTGACGTTACGGTGACAATGCGGCAATACACAATGTTTACCTTTTGTTCTGTCGACGTGTTGTCGACGGGCGAAACAGGTGAATTAATGAAGTGAATAAACGAAGCTTGTCGTCAAAACCCAGTCCGTGATGTGAGCCAAGGTTGCGACGAGGAGAATGACCAAACACAACCATTATTAATAACAGGCAGTGATACGTCTGCATGAGTGCCTGTTTTTTTTTGTTTTTTTTTTTACTAATGGTTGTGTTTGCTTATTTTTCTCGTCGCAACGTTGCGACGTACAAAACTGTCCAGCAGTTTTAAGCCATGTATGCCGCGTTCTCAAGGGCCATGCCTAAAAGGACAATCCGGATCCCATGCATCACTACGGATCTCAGCCGAAAATGACAGAAAGTTACGGTCATTTTTCATCCAAATTACGTGCCTCGCTCGCTATGGCCAAACATTTCACATCAGAAACCGTACCCCAAAACTTCTCCGGCCAAAACTTCTCTGGCCAAAAACGTGACCCGGCAGACGCCTGGGATCCTTCGTGACGCTTCGAATCTAATTTGGATTATCCGCGTAAAAACATTATATAGTGATATCCGGATTCGAAGCGTCACGAAGGACCCCAGGCGTCTGCGGACGGAACACGAGGGAAAAAAGTTACGTTAAGGAGAGCAACTTCACCGCATCAAGACATGACCAGCACAAGAACTGTCGCCCACGACGCAACGGCCACACAATTTTAAATGCGCAGAGGATTACCAAATAAATTTAAAGTAAACCAAGAAACTAAGTTACAAAAGTAAGTACAATTACAAGATTACCTGTTACGCAAAATTAAATCATATAAAAAAAACTAGAGGAAGCGCGTGCTACGCACGAATGGTGTTTAATGGAAACCCACCAATTAAAGGAAATCCACCAAATAATGGAAACATGACCAATCAGATTTTGCGCATGCTTCCTAACAATGAATGAAAAAAATTCTAAGAGTCCAAAGAGATGACTCTACCTCTTAAGGAAAAAGTTTGGTCCGAAAGCTTTTCTGCCCATTTTGAATCACCCTGTAACTTTTTTTTGTAACTTTCTGTATTTTGTGAGCACAGCACATGCAAAGAGTAATTCTAGTATTTAGGTAATACTTTTGGGTGTTCAGTAAATGAAGAAAAAGACAGACACTTCTTTTTTATTACTAAAATAAATGCTGAACTACAGAACGCAAGCAACGTTCCAGCATTGTGCACCATCATCGATTGTCACGGCATCAAAAGCGAACCTGGCAAGTATCAATAACATAACATAAAATGTGGCTCATTAAGCATACTTTTACACCATTCTTTATGGTGGTACAGAATCATTTCTGTGTTAAGAAAAACTAGAGGCACACGATAAAATAAAATTAAGGCGTAAAAGGATGGTAATCCTAATATTTACTGCTTTTTCCATAGAGCCTCATTATATCTTTAACTATGTACGCAAGCTAATACAATCATTCTTAACGCTTGAAATTTTGTTTTAAATAACTAAGAGCCAAAAAAAAAAGATATCGAAAAGAAATTCCACGAGATAGAAAAAAAATTCCCGTTGTATCGAAAAAAAAAAACTCCCATGAGGTAGAAATACATTTTCCCGTCTGGTCGAAAATTGGGTGGTGCAATACATTCTATCTGTTAGTTTTCGATCCAACGGGACTGAACCAGCCCGAGCCCCTTTTTCCGGACCCGGGCTTCAGGCACTGAATATTTGAATATTTCTATGGGAAATAAATAAATACACCCTTGCAACCTTTAGCCCAGCGGCATTGGCATTTTTCTTCTGGGAAAGGCACAAAGTAATCGCCGACAATGCCTCATAATGTTTTATTTATTTATTTATTTATTTATTTAATATTTTACGAGAGCCTAGAGGACACAATTCCATACGCTCTACACCACATTTAAGACTAAAGACTACTCTAACACTAACACCTACTCCAGCACAAACAAGATATTCCCCAAGAATTTCCACCGCACAGACTACAACTGCCAATCATGGCTTGCCCATAAACAATAAAATAAATTTCCGTATTAAATAAAATAAAATTTCCTTATTAAATTTGTCGACTGCACCTAGCTCTTCGGTAAATAGCGACATGTTCGTTTATCCAGAAAGTGTTTCAAGGTAGGCAACATTTTTGTATGGAAAGTGTCGCCCTCGGCTGACACAAAGCGGCAACAAGACAAATCATTTGCATCAGAGGCACTTTCGGCGGCCATATTGCCCAACCCAGTCTTGCATGCTATTTTACATCCCAAGATACGGCAGGTACTGTATAGAGCCCTGGCCACCCACGCCAAGTTAGGCCAGGAACAAATTCTTACCTATAGTTCAGGATTGGGTTCGTGCGATGCATCATCAATTATTCGCTGCAACGATTTCGAATGTTTCTGATTACCTGCGATTTATTGTTTCGTTTAATAAGAGCCTATTTAGAGAGAATAATTGTTTGGATTCAGGATAAACGTAAGGTGTACGAAATCCAGGAAAATATGCGCGATATTACCCAAGTCGTGCGGTGGATCCGCGCAGACATAATGCTTATGTACAGTACCGTAAAGGCTTCGTTAAAGAGAGCAGAGAGCGGCGCCAAAGCAATCTGCTCCGAGTTTTCGTATTTAACAACAGGTGTCTCTTTCGCTAATCCTACTTAACGGATTTCATCGCTTTATCGTATCAGCCTTGGACGGGCAGAATAATAATTACGCAACAGATTGCTCAGCAGCTAATGCTTGTAGCTCAAGTTGTCAATTTCTTGACAGGCTCGCGGCTGTGTCAGTCGGCAGGTGCAACTCGTGAAGCGTTGACAGCCAGACATTTGCCGTCGCGGTTCAACTAGATAGCACTCCTATCATCTTTTGGCGTGGAACCTATCTGGTGCTTCTGTCCTTTAACCCCAAAACATGGACTTAATTAAAAAGTAATGGGGTCGTTCTCCATTTCTTTCAGCCGATTTATACACAGGGACACGTCATCGCTCGCGCAGCGCCTGTAGGATACAGAGTCCTATAGAGCAGTGACATTTGCCGCCACATTGGCACCAGATTGGCACCAGTATGGGTTTTGGAGGGCATAACTACAAGGTGCACTACATGAAAATGGAGGGAAAAACAACGGAAGAGCGGGTTTCTTACGCTTAAAATAACGTTGTTTTCTCCAGCAACAAAAATCGTGCGCTTTAGGTCTAAGAAATCACTCTTCACAGCATCGGCTTCAGTATGGCGCCCTTCTGTTTCTCTCTGCAATGCCCCTTGCAGCTAACCCATTAAGGCTCCAGCATAGAGTTATATACAATAATACTACGTCGTGTCACTGCTTTATAGGAAGGTTGGTCATTGCACAGCTCATTAAGTCGTTTTCCCGCCAATATGTTCGTGTGACGTCACTGGCTCCGGTTTGGTTTGACTTGTGCGCATGTGCGTAAGGTGTTTAGCTGTATTGTGACGTCTGTATTGGTACGGGTAACTGGGAGCACGGGGGCGTCAGATTCGATAAGCGTCCTGGTCCCGGCTGTACATCTCCGGCTTCGAACAGACCCAGGTGATGGGAAGTGTATATGTACGGGTTTTTCTCCGGGTTGTTTCCTGCCCGTTGCTCGAGGGTTTCCTCCGGGTACTCCGGTTTCCTCCCCATCCGGAAAAAACAACTGTAATAATGGTGGTACTTCTTCCACTTAACATCTGCCGTTTGGGTCTTTGGTTGTGTGGATGCCCCGTGCATTTTCTATTTCTATTTCTGTGGAGGCAGCAAAATCAACAGCCAATGGAAGAGCAATATGCAAAACACTCGGAATAGAGCAGTGACATTTGCCGCCATATTGGCACCAGTATGGGTTTTGGAGGGCATAACTACAAAGTGCACTACATAAAATTGGGGGGGAAAACAACGGAAGACCGGATTTCTTAGGCTTAAAATAACGTTGTTTTCTCCAACAACAAAAATCACGCGTTTTAGGTCTAAGAAATCACTCTTCACAGCATCGGCTTCAGTATGACGCACTTCTGTTTCTCTCTACAGTGCCCCTTGCAGCTAACCCATTAAGGCTCCAGCATAGAGTTATACACAATAATACTACGTCGTGTCACTGCTCTATAGACTCCCCTGTACCTAGGTATCGTTGCCAAGTGCATGAGATTTAATTGTTGTCAGAGCTTAATTGTTGTCAGATACATTGTCAGATACATTGTCTGCGGCCTTGCAGTGCTGGAAACACCGGTTCTCGTCAGATCCCCGAAATTAAGCAGCATTGGGCTGGATTGATACTTGGGTGGGTGACCGCCTGGGAATCTGGCTGTTGCAGACATAGGGCCTTAGGGCTTCGGGCAGATGACCAGGAGTGGTTAACGCTCGTTAAACCCTTTGAAACCCTTTGTTGTTTTAAATTATAAAAAAAAACAAAAAACAGCACGGCGTGTCATGTTATGGCGTGGCGTGTCGATTGTAGCATGTCGAAGACCTCTGGGTTTTCAGCTTGGATTTCTCCGCTCGATTTTCCTCTGGTCACATACTATGCTGCAGACAACCCGGTTTGGCTTGTTCTCCCATAAATAACAACAACAACAAAAATATGCCTTACTGACAGACTGGGCCTTTCAATTGTAACAAGAGTTTAGCTGATTTCAGCATACTAGGGAAAATTTCCCATGTGGTAGAATCCTCCCAAACTGTTGGAATCGGGTGTGTAGGGTCCAGTGACGAAGAAATCGTCAACATTAAAGTGTGGGAACTTGTCGTTTATGGAGAAAAAGTGTCCTCAACATCGATGATTTTGTGTTACTGGATAACTACGTAGCTAGTCGCAAAGGTCCCATTTTAATTTCATTGGTTATAAAGCTTGTTAGGGTAAATCGTTGATTTCTGCTGACTACTACTACATACTGGCTACTGACTAATTCCGCTCATACAAAATAATTTATGCGACAGATACGAATTAAATTTAGTATTCAAGACACTTTTAACTCCAGTATGTGCTTAGGGGATGAATTAATTAAAAGATTGCAATCATTTGTAATGCTTTATCATGTATAGTGAGAAACGCCACTTTTCATCAAAATAATTATCACTCTTTATTTGACAACGAGTAACAATTTTGGTATTAAAATCAAATCAAACTTGGTAACTATTCCAACCCAGTTTGAGCTCAAAGTCCCTAAAAAAAAAAAATCCGCAAGTCCTCACTCCATCAAAACTAACAAAAATTAATATTTCCGTTCCTATTCAATAGTTTTCGACCAAACTTGGTCAGATAGTCGATCACTGGGTCCTGGCAAAAATAAGGTGATACCAAAAAAAAAAAAAAAAAAAAAAAACCTACAAACTAAGTGATATCAGAAACAAAACCCACAAGGGCGAAAGAACCCGACGAGTTTCAGCCGATGAAAGAAGTGATACCAGAACAACTAGGGTTGCATAAAGGGTTGCATAAAAAAAATGGCGGCCTCGCACCTCGGTAAAATTCGCCTTCGACTGTTAAGTCTTTTAGCTTAGTATTGACAATCGCAAGTTCGACATCCTGCTTTTAATCAAGTGTATAAGGATCCAGTGCTTCAGTAGAGGCTACCCTGTTAACTGTGAGTTGTTCTGAATGGTTTTTATGACCATTTTTAGCCAGGGGTGAAGTCCTCGTAACTTTTGTACACCATGGAAAGAAGCCGTTTGAATGTGGAGAGTGTGGAAAGTCTTTTGCGGCCAATTGTAATTCGACACAGCTCGAACTTGGACACAGTGGAAATATACCATTTGAATGTGGCGAATGCAAAAAGTCGTTTGCTGACAATCCTAGTTTAACACGGCTCGAACTTGTGCCCTGTTGAAAGAAACATCTGATTGTGGCGAGTGTGGAAAGTTTCTTGCAGTCAATTAATGTTTGGCGCATCACGCACTTGTACACAGTGGGAACAAACCGTTTGAATGTGGTGGGTGTGGAAAGTCTATTACGCAAAAAAAAATTGATTAACGTCGCACGTCTGCGCGCACAGTGGAGAAAAAACGTTTATTTGTAATGAGTGTGGAACGTCTTTTGTGCTCACTTGAGATTTAAAACGACACGAACTTGGACACAGTGGAAAGAAATTATTTGAATGTGGTGAGCGTGGAAAGTCTTTTGCAGATTTTTGTAATAAAACACGGCACGAACTGATACCCAGTGGAAAGAACCTCGTCGAATGTGGTGAGAGTGGTGAGTCTTTAGCGGACAATTGTAATTTAACACGACTCAAACGTGTGTGAAGTGGAAAGAAACAGCTAGAATGTGGTGAGTGTGGAAGGTCATTTACGGTCAATTGTAATTCAACACGACTTGAATTTGGACACAGTGGAAATATACCATTTGAATGTTGCGCATGCCAAAGTCGCTTGCAGTTTTAGTGTGACGAGTGTTTGCAGTTGACTGTGGAATGGCTGTAGCATGAAACTAATGATAGACGTCGCATAAACTTTTACACGATGGAGAGAATCTGTTTAAATGTAGTGAGTATGGAGGGGATATTGCGCAAGATTACTATTTGAGGTTGCGCAAGTTGTATACGGTGGAAACAAACTAATTTAACTGTGGAAAGAAACCGTTTAGCCAAAATGTACAAGGAGAAGCTGACGAAGAAACATCTATCAATATCTGCTGTAAACTGCAAGAACATTACTACTCGAAAGAGAAAAGTACATAAACCTGGTGTGAAGCGTAAAATTGTAACTATCAACCAGGACAAGACTCGACGCCAAATGTCACGCGATAAAACTTCATTTACGGATTTTTGTGATCTAGAAATAACACAGGCTCTTTCCGATAAAGCATTAAATAACAATGCACTAAATGACACCGTTTTATCTGCCAACAATGATGGTCCACCAGATGTTTCTCCAGTGAGCTCGAAGAGTGAAAGCCTGTGCTGTTCTGACCTTACCATGGAATCTGATGGTGTGCGTGATGACTTGAAATATAGTAATGTCACAACTCGGTCGGGCAGGTGTGGCGATTCCACATTCCAACAACATACTAACAATGTAGTTATCCCAGCTTCTGCCAATATATCGCATGCAGTTGGATCGTTAAACGAACTCCAGCATATACAACAAGCCCTGGAACGTATAAGACTTGAGGATGATATTGACAACTTGCAAATAAATTCAAAGCTTGACAACCTTCTAAACTTGAGTAGACGCCATGTCCCACAGTCGCAGTGTCATTTTACATCTTTAACTGATACCTTGAGGGAAAAAACCAATAGCGATCAAATTAAACCGAAAAAGAAAGATAACCCAAGGGATATAAATGAAATACAAATGCTATCAAGTACCTGTGAGAATTTCAGCTCTCGTATGGACAGCCTGGAGAAGAAACTGGAAGGCTTCATAATAAAGCAAACAGAAATGATAGCCAATATTATAAGTAAACTGGCTGATACTTTTACTAACTCAATAAATGCCTTGAAACAGCATGTCGAAACAAATGTTGTAAAAGAAACTAATGTTGAAAAAAAAACATCTGTGGACGGAAACGAACGCAATTTTACTGTGAAAACAATCTTAAAAAACAAACCTGATGGAAGAATTGAATTACTTTCCGCTCACTTGGATAGAGCTGTAGATCACGATATAATTGGTAACAGCACTAAAACTGTCAACCCGAATATGAGAAAAAGGGGAAAAACCTTAACAGAAAAGAAATGTGACCCAACTAAATCAGTTCAACTGAACAAAGGTTCAAATCCTACAATATCTAAACCAACTGCTGAGGTATGTGACCTTCTTGAAGTGAACAAGTGTTATCAATCTACTGGAATTTCTGCATTTAACTTTGGTACTCCTAATGAAATGCGTCGGCATAACACTCAATCAAGAATCGTGCTTCTAAATTTGATGAATCCCACCACATCAAGAAATAGTTTGGAAAGTGACGGAATTTATGGAAATAGTGTGGATGACAAGTTTAGTACCACCAAATCACCACGTCCTTTGGCTATAAACCAGCCGACCACTGAGGGTTTAAATAAAAATTGTCTGATCATCGGTGATTCGCAGGTGAGACACCTGAGGTTCCCCAAAGCGAATGGCATTGTTCTAGGACATGGTGCTTCCCTGGTGCACGTATTGAACAAATTACAACCTTCCTACCTGAAATTTTGAAAAGCAATATTTACGCATCTCACATTGTGCTTTGTGTGGGTACAAACAACATTGGCTTGGATACGCCTGAAGGCCTGGCCGAACGATTAAATTTGATGACGAAGCGTATTAGGGCTGAAAACAAAAATGCCCATATTAGTATTGTTGGTCTCTTACCACAGTGGATAAAAGTTGAGGCCTGGTTAGGGCTCAAACCATACTTAGTTAAATGTAATGGGCATCTTATGGCATTGTGTCAAGCCGAAAACTTTGGCTTCTTGTCACTTTGGGATATGGTGATGTCACGTAGAAGTATGATTGCTGAAGATGGAATACATTTGTCTGGGGCGGGTAAGGCCTCGCTGTTAAATATCATTATGTATGGCGTGCAAACCAATGACCTGGAAACCAATATGTTGTATTTAAATCAGGGAAACTAAATTTATCTAATGTGCTTAATGTTTGCTCCCAAGAGGTTTTGGTACATGTAATTAGTGATCATCCTAGTGCTATTGAGACAGATGATGTCTATGGTGGGGCTAGTGATTGTGACGAGTGTTTGTTTGAAAGTAGTAACCAAATCTCGAGCAACATCATCAGTAACAGATTGCATGGGGGTCTACGTTTTTGCTTACTTAACGCTAGAAGTCTGAAGTCTAAACTCGCTCAATTTCACCTGTTACTTTCTACTATGAATTATGATATTATTTTTGTGGTTGAAACCTGGTTGGATGACTCTGTAACGGACTCGATGTTGGTTGGCAGTTTACCATACTGTGTGCTACGCCGCGATAGGGGCACCTTGGCTGGGGGGCTGGCCGTCGTGATTAATAAACAGGTTACTTCTGGGGTTTTGGAACCCGCGGGTAACGTCGAGGCAGTAACTATTGACCTTGGCCCAGATAAGTTTAGACTAATTCTTGGTTACATACCAAATGGGTTATTTGAACCTGATATTGCTAATATGACAATTTTTTTCTTTGAACATACTTCCAGTGAAATGCCTAATATCATCCTTGGAGACTTTAATATGTCTCACATAAATTGGTCTTCTTTAAATGTCTCAAGATCCTGTCAACAGTTATTTCTTGATTGTATTTCGGATCTAGGGCTTGAACAGTTGGTTACCGAGCCAACGCGAAATGACAACATTTTGGATCTGGTATTGGTGGATAATGATCGACTGGTATATGATTTGGAAGTACTGGAGAAATTTAGTACCAGTGATCATAACATGGTAGCTTTCAGTGTAAATTTGGAAAAAATTGGCAATCTTGGAACAAATAAAATAAATTACGTACGTAATATAAACTTTACCAAACTACAGAGTGATCTTGCCCTGGTAAATTGGCTTGATATTATTGATACAACTATGAATATCGAATCAATGTGGATGACGTTCCATACAAAACTTCAAACCTTGGTAAACAATAACACTTTTCTTAAAAAACGCTGCATAAATGGAATCCAAAAGCCGCCAAAGAAAGTGATTAAGCTACTAAATCGAAAAAAAAAGCTATGGAGATGTTATAAAAAAAATAAAGGCAACGGGAAACATTATAATGATTATAATAAATGTAGTAAAAAACTCAGAAAACTGGTGAGGGATTTAGAAATAAAAAAAGAACGGAATGCAATTCTTGAGGGTACTACAGCAGCTCTATTTAAGTATCTAAGAAAAAAACGGGACGTGTTCAACAACTGCCTCCTTTTAAACATAACGGTATTACGATCATTGATGAGTTAAGTAAGGCTAAACTCCTAAATACCATTTTTATTAAAAATTTTACAAACCATTTAGAAAAACCATCACTGATATTAGAAAATATTGAACATTTAACTTCATTTCACTCTTTTGCTCCCACCGCATTAAGAGAGCTAGATGTCATATCTATTCTTCATAAATTTAAAGGTAGTAATTCTATCGGACCTGACGGTTTTTCAGCTGCATTTTATAAAAGGTTTGCAGTCGAGCTTAGTGTACCTCTGGCTATGATTTTACATAAATCTCTATTAAGTGGTGAATTACCTACCTGTTGGAGAAAAGCTAGAGTTATTCCTATTTTTAAAAAGGGAAATAGTTCCGATCCCTTAAACTACCGACCCATTTCCCTGACATGTATACCATGTAGGATTGTTGAAAGGGTGATTAAAGACAAAATAATGGTGTGCCTAACTACTTATGGCCTCCTAAGTAAAGATCAGTTCGGTTTCTTACCAGGCAAGTCCACTGTTTTACAATTGTTAGGCTGTCTTGATGACTGGACCACGGCCATGGAAGCCTGTAACCCGGTGGACGTAGTTTTAATCGATTTTGCCAAGGCGTTTAACTCAGTGTCACATTCTCTATTGGTTCTAAAATTGGTCAGATGTGGCATAAATGGTCATACATTGAAATGGATAACAAATTTTCTTACACACAGAATACAACAAGTATGTGTTGGAAGCGCTATCTCTGACGACAGCGCTGTTACGAGTGGTGTCCCCCAAGGCTCTGTCCTGGGGCCTCTTTTATTTCTTATCTATATAAATGACCTTAAAGTGTTAAATCCCAAAATCAAAACCCCAAAATTTGCAGACGATGTGAAGTTATACACTGTTGTTAATAACCCTGTTAATTATGGGGAACTTTCAGCCTCTCTTCTGGAATTTGAGCGGTGGTCGACTGATTGGTGCTTGCCTATATCAGGCCCTAAATGTAAGATTTTCCATATTGGCCAAAAAAACCTGCTAAACGCTTATTTCCTACTTGGTGTGGAATTAGATCATGAAACCATGGTAAAAGATCTGGGTGTTTGGTTTACGTCAGACTTGAAAAGTGGATCACATTGCGACCACATTGCAAAATCTGCTCGGCAGAAATTGGCCATAATTAAACGTTGTTTCACCTCTGGTGATGTGGCTACTTTGGTCTGGGCATTTAAGGTGTTCGTGAGACCAATTCTTGAATATGCCAGCCCAGTTTGGTCTCCCTACTTGCGAAAGCACATAAAACACGTTGAGTCGGTTCAAAGATCGTTCACTAAGTATTTATCGGGTATGAGAAATAAACCATATTCCGAACGTTTACAGATTCTTGGGTTGGAAACACTTGAGATGAGAAGACTTAAGTTGGACTTGTCATTGACATATTCCATTCTCCATGGTCTAACAGGTATACCAAGAAATAATTTTTTCTTGTTGCGTGATGGAAGCGTGACAAGAGGACATCGTTTTAAGTTAACTGTACAGCCTATCAAGAAGAATTGTCGTAAATTTTTTTTTCTCCCACCGTGTGGTTAACCCATGGAATGCACTTCCTGCTGATGTTGCTCAGGCTACATCTCTTGCTGTTTTTAAACGTAAACTCAATAAGGTAGATTTAAGTAAATATGTTAATACTTGTGCATAACTTTCTCTTGGACGACGGCTATTAGCCAGACTTTACTTTGTTTGTTTTCTCTCTTTTTTTTGATTTTTTTTTATGACAAGATATAAGTGGATATTATTCCTTTCTTGACCTTTTGTGTTATCACAAACCAATTATTATTATTGTTATTATTATTATTTTAATATTTTAATTTTATATTATTTTAATTCTTATTATCTTTATTAAGATTGACAATAATGGTTTTGACCAAGTTTTAAACTGGAATGCATTTTATTCATTTATATATATTTTGTTAAATTTTATTATATTTTATTGTATTGCGGAAATGTTGGCAATGATACCCGGCTTTTCCCTCCACTTGTCCCTCACGTTTGGCGATGCCATCGGGGACCACTGTGTCCCTGGTAGGTCTAACCTTGGTGGTAAGGCATTCGTGACCCCAACCCAACACCATATACCCTTCCTTTACAGCCGGGCAATTGTCTTCGTTTTAATGTTTTAAACTCTTAAACATTTGTAATATATAATTTTTAGTTTTAACATCGGATGGCAGTCAGTGGCCCCCAGGTCCTTGCCATTCTGGTTGCATTTGCATTTGCAACAAACTTATACTTATACTTATACTTATACTAACTATGGCTGCCACCAAGTTGGTATATTAGTTGCCAAGCTAATCCCACCGACTGTTATTCAGACATTAAATGAAAAAGTTGACCTTTGCTACGGGTTGTAGCAACGGTCAAGTTTTTGATTTAACGTGTGAGGTAATAGTTGGTGGGATTGGCTTGGCAACTAATGTAGTAACTTGGTGGCAGCAATTTTTGTTGTGATGTTACTACTATGATTGGCTGAAACTTGTCGGGTTCCTACACCCTTGTGGGTTTTGTTTCGGGTAATATAAGGGAAAGTGGAAATCATCCATCAGCGAAAATCATAAATGTCAGCGAAAATTATCAAGTGTCAGTACTTAAAGGTAGAGGTCGACCGAATTTCGGTTTCGGTTTTGGTTTCGGCACCGAAACCGGTATATTTTCGGTTTCGGTTCTGGTTTGGGCCATGAAGTTACAGCTAGGTTTCGGTTTCGGCCGAACCCTTTGTTGCAGTTTCGGTAAAGCTGAAACCAAGTTCCACCGTCCTGCAGTACTCAGTTTCGTAGACTAACTAGGCTACAGCATAGGACCGCACAGGGGTGCCATCACTGATTCTGCTTTCATCTGCCATACCCACGCTAATCAATAATAAAAACAATTTTTTTTCAATCCAAATTTAATAATACTTATGGCTTCATTGCAGTAGAGGGAATTTATGCTTTTATTTCTTTTTACGTTTTCCAGCAAAGCTTATACTTATTGAATGAAGCCCTTTTTCAGTGCTCTGGACTTCCCTCACCGACACGAATTAATAGTTATTTAATTAAAACAAGACTACTGACCCCAAAAATATGCAAACGAAAGTTTTGAAGTCTTTCCGAATTGACAGTTTCTTTTTTAAATTCTGAAACATTTTTGGGGAAGTAGAGGGGTGAGAGGAGCTGGTCGAAGGCTCACGGGGATTTGCTCAGCGTAGGACAGGAAATGGGTAAACCGGGCTGTGCCTTCTAATCTAGGTTTTGTCTCCGAAAAACCACACACTCATGACTTTTTAATTATATCCTTGCGTTTGTCTAATTATTAAAACTGGTATTATTCAGGTTAGGCTCTGGTTCCGGTTTCGGTAGTGGTTTCGGTTTCGGCCGAAACCGAAATTGCCAGTTTCGGTAATGAATTCGGTTTCGGCCGAAATTAAATAACTGGTTTCGGTAGTAGTTTCGGTTTCGGCAGAAAGTGAAAAACCTGGTTTCGGTCGACCACTACTTAAAGGTACATTCCTCCCAGCGCCATTTTTCTCGATCCTCCACATCAAATACGGCCCCCAAAGTTCTATTTACTTACCGCTAGTCAATCCCTTGCTAAAAATCCGCTTAAAATGTGGCTCTAGAAGATTTTCTGTTGAATATTGGGAAATAATTTAATGACATCATGCGATTATATGATCCTTTTCGCGCATACAATATCCATGATGTTTCACCTGTGAGTGTGCTTTTACTAATTTTCAGTCGTTTGCTAATAATTATCATGAGATCAAAAAACTAAAAGACTAATGCGGTAAAAATTAAAATTATTTATGCTAATAGATCGCCAAGAAAACTTAAGATACTAGCCTAAAAAAAAATTATAAAGTGTGATGGTAAATACGAAAATAGTTCCGGTTTACGACGACACAATTATTGCGTTCATGCTGTTGCGTCTACTACGCCGAAGGCCAGTTGAGATAGTAGCTGCATTCCTTGCGCCAGGGAACGCACCAACTATCTTATACTATCTTAATTGGCCTTGTATTACGACGCCGAGTCTCGCGAAACGGTGCGATGGCAACGTGCGCGCATAGTGATCTCCGTGAGGCTGTTATAAGGCAGGCGGAATGTACCTTTAATTATAAAAATACATTGTTGCTGCAAAGAGGCGATACATAAGAGACTGGTGCCTTTTTATTGCAAGAAGGGTTGGGAACAAAATACAGATCGTGAGCATAGGATCAAATCAAGTAGGAAAAAAAAGTGATTTTTTGAAGAATTAGAGCTTTTTAAAAAAAAATGTGATGAAATATTGGTGGACCAAATGTCTCGTTACTTCTCGCTGCATACTTTGATTGCTGCACTAACTTTCTTACCTTGTTAGAAACAAATCAAAAATCTTATTAACCAACGCAGATACTGTAAAATTAGACTTGAATGCAAGTTGTCATAGTGTCCGCGTCCTATCTTGAGTTCGCCCCAAACGAACTCAGATAATCGATTGTATATTTTTGGTAGCAGAGTGCCTTGTTGATATCGTAGATGGTTACAAAAACAATGGCGGCCGTCGATTAAAGCCGCTCCCTCCAGGAAGACGTAGCCGCTCATAAAATACTTGCAGGACTCCAGACACGCTGCGCACACAATAATGTTTTTTATCCGATAAGTGTTGTCCACTTGTCCACTGTGTCCCCCACACACCCAGCCTTCCGTGAGCCTGATGGCCATAAAATCATGTCAATCGAGCTAGAAGCTTGAATTGTCGCACAGAAGTCATTCTTAGCAATCATATCGAGCCAGCCTTGGAACCCCTATGAAATATCCCTCAAGGCTCCCCTAGTGCCCCTTGTTCCCCCTCCCTGAACCAACAAATTATTGCAGATCGAGCAAAAAAAAAAAGCTTGAATTGCGGCACACAAGTTGTTCTTAGCAGTACACATCAAACCACCCAAGGAACCCCCATGATTTATCCCCAAGGCTCCCCTTTTCCCAGCGCTCCCCTGTTTCCCCGCCGTGAGGCTTGACCAACAAATTATTTCAGATCGAGGTAAAACCATGAAATTTGGTACGAAGTCATTCATAGAAGTAAAATTAGAACTAGGTATGGAGCCACTTCA